>SNQJ01S0001740.1:42845-63646 GCA_010110895.2 Picea sitchensis
AGTCTGTTAAAATATTCCACCCCCGCCAAACAAGTGGACCACAATAAATAATGGGTTCATATTGTAGGCTACCACAGAAAATTTCTCCACATTCTCAAAGTCGGGCCTTAATTTATCAATATAGGATATTTATATTGCTGTGATAGGAACCATGAAAGTTCTTTACAGAGAGGATCTGTTTTATTCTCTGAGAGTCACGTTTTTACAGAATTTCAACTTTATGAACTCATAACTGCAATATAACACAGCATAAAAAAGGAGAATCCACAATACCAATGAATGAACAGTCATTTACAAATGTTTTGGTTAAACACCAACCACTGCGACTACACCCACAACAATGGCAGGCAACCGTGAGCCTCAAATCATATTAACTATTGTGATCACATGCCGTCAGTTGGATATATAGAGCACTGGGTTAGCATTACAAGACATGATGCTGCAAACATTTTTTGAATACCTGGATAGCATTGACCTACAAAATCCAGCTAAAAAATGTTTTGAAAAAGGAATTTGAGAATATGATCAATCACAGGTAATGCAGCATGCAATGTCCAACACTTCTCATTGTCTGAAACATCAGCTTTGCTTTATTTTCAGTGCTTCCAATAATCTGCAATAAACTTGTCAAAAACAATTGAGGCAATTGCAAATGACAGGAAAACCACACCTGTGTCCACAAACTTCACAGCTTCCATACATATCTTCAACCTAGGAGAGGCCTCCTTCTTCAGGTGAGTTCATTCCAGGGTTGGTAGTTGTAGAACGCAACATACTGCGCTGCTTCTTCTGATCCTCATAATCCGCATCATCAGTAGGCAACTCATATCTACATATCGGACATGAATTCCGAGAATTTAACCAAGGTATGAGACAATCGCCATGATAAAGATGCTGGCAGGGCAACTTCTTTCCGGACTCCCCTAAAGGAATCACATCCTTACAAATAGAACACAATGCAGCACCACTTTCGATTTCATCCTGAGATATTACAACCGCGGGCAAGCCCTCGATCACAGACTTTGCAGCTGGGGGAGCTCCTCTATGAGTATCGTCATTTTCAGCAAAATTCTGCAGCAGAATTTCATATCCAGCCTCATCAACATAATCCTCTGGATTACCCACATAAGTATCCTCTTCAGGAAGACTCACTCTCAACTCAATCGTATTGTCCTCGAGACCTCGCATTATCTCATTCCAATCCAAGCTCCCTCTTGAAGTTTCAAGCACCGCACCCCCAGACTGTGAGTTCCAATCCCTTATTCGCAGCCGAAGAACATCCCTTCTTCTTGAAGTCGGTCTCCTCTCTCCGGCCTCATTGCTTGCAGCAGTGTTTTCTTCAGAATTCAGATCAGGCTCCTCATTACCACGCTGCTCACCTTGGTCTTCTCTGGCATCGCCTTCTTCCACCTCTTCCCATGCATCATTCTCCTCTTCCTCCTCGTCGTCCTCATCATCATCGTCCTCCTCAAACGAATCCCACGCATCCAATTCAATATTCAGAACATTTTCACCATCCGCATCCTCTTCATCATCATCCAGAAACTCATTGGCATCAATCAACGCATTGTCGTCAGTCTCCGGTGCATCGGCAGCCTGTAGGTGGCCTGAATTCGGCTGATCATGCTCAGTCGCCGTTTGCCGGCTACCAGAATCTGGATCATTATCACCTGAATCGGCATGTGGGTGCCCTGATTCAGACCCATCATCACCATGTGACCGGTCACCAGAACTCAGCCGACCCTCATTCTCGTTTCCAGCTCGGACCCCCGCTTCCCCCAGGGCTCCATCCCTTCGAGGGTTAGCTTGGGCGGCCCGTGTAAATAACCTCAAAACCCTAAGCACCTGCCTATGATAGGAGCTGTCCGCGGCCATTTCAACCCTAGCATGTCTCTGGCGCCTCGGCCGGCCATTGTTAACCAAGCGATCATGCTGAGCTCTCTGAGCAGTGGCCAAAGCCTCCACAAATCCATGGCGGCACTCGCTGCAAACCATCTGAGATTCTTCTTCGTGGGGTTCCAGGGAAACCTCTTTTTCGCAGTGATAACACCAATACGCCATGGATTCTTCATTGTTTTCGGCTTCTAGGGCCTCGATGTTTTGGTTTTCTTGGTCGGCCATGGGAATACTTGGGTAACTAGGGTTTCAAATGTTCAAATTCAATATATGCAGAGACGAAAATGTTGATGAGAGTTTCAAACAAGAAATGCGGATGAGAGTGTCAAACAACAAACTGAGAAATTGGAATTTGTTTTTGCTTACCTCTCACGGAGGGTGCGTTTGATAAGCGTCTGATGATGATGCTGCCCAAGTTCCGTGAGCTGCCTACAAAACCACTGGAGAGCATGCACGATAAAGGCGTGAAGTTTTCGTATTGGAGGCTCAGGGAATTATATATAGAATCGTAGGAAGGTTGGGGTAATTTTGTATTTACAATAATTGTGGTTTTTTTTTTAAATGAGGTCATATCCTTAATTCAAGGTCATCTTGTATTTGCCATTGGAAAATAGTTCAACAGTCTATTTTAGGAAGTACAATTGTCACAGGAAGCAAAAGAAATTGCAAAACGGATAATGTGAAGTGTATAGATGCAATGCAATGATATTATATATGTTTCTGTTTAAATCACAACTTCTATGAAATTCAATTTTTTTAGGTGGGTTAATGTAGAGTACAATAAAAAGAAGTGTATGTGCAATGTACTTACAAGAATATAAATGTACATTATATTTACAAAATTAAAAATATATAATTAATATATACATGTCATTTTTATTTTTAGTTCATGTCATTTTTTTTTAACCTTTAAGTTTTTATTATTTTATAAAAAAATAATCATTTTATAAAAAAAAATCTCATTAAAATATAAAAAATTAGAATTTATAAAAATAACCCATTCAAATATCACTTTTTTAAAGTCTCTTTTTTCCACCTTAAAAAACTTCAAATACAACTATCTCCCTAAAAACAAAAATACTTACTCAATTTCTAGYTATTCATTGCTAAAAATTCTCACTATTATTATTTTTCCATAAGATAACATTTTGTTGCTAAAAATTCTCACTATTATTATTTTTCCATAAGATAACATTTTGTTGTAGTGAATGAAACTTATACTTTTTCCACAATAAAATTCCATTGTTATATTTGTATTATATATAAATTGTTCGCTTACATATGATTAAAAAAAAAAAAAAATTGTTGATCAGAAATGAGATTTTTGAATTTCCAAAAAAAACACTTGGCTCTTAAACCGCCTTTGAGTCCCTCATGCCATAACATAGATCGACGATGGCTACCGATCACCCTCCAAATAAAACCATACAAATTAGTAATACATCCCTACAAAATATTCTGATAAGAAGCAACATAAAAAAAGTAGTCGGAAACTGAGATGAAACCACAGACCTAGTGAAACATTGATAAAAAAAACTGGACAAGCAGTAGCCAAGATCTTGACAAAAATTAGTACAAGTCGAGTGATAAAATAGGACCCTCCTGGTCCTCCAGACACTGATAGTAATAAATTTTGCCCGGATCCTTGTGTAGAGCCTGTTTTGAAAGGCTATTTGCCATTTGGTTATTCTCCCTATATACGTGAGAAAAGGTTATATGCTGGAATTGTTTGATTAATCCCATAATTCTCAACTTCCAGCATTCCAAGGAGACAACTTGAAGATCACCCTTATCACTCAGCCAATCGATAATAATTTTTGAGTCTCCATGGACATGAAATATCTGAATGGATAGTCGGGATGCCAGGGTGAGGAGGGCCCATGCCCCCAACAATTATGCCCTAGTGTTCGTTCCCGGTCCAACATTAAGGATCCATTTGTAACTACAAAACTCAAAGGTTTTGATAATACCACCCGCTCCATTGTTCTGTCATGTAGCCTCCACCGCCCCATCAAACCACTCGATCAGACCATAAGTTATTGAACTATGGATGTCCAATCTCTGAACATCCATCCTCTATTTGACTTTGTGATCCCTCTGAGCTGCAAGAACAAGATACACCACCTTCTGAACCGATGGAACACTGTCTTCAAAGATCACCAAGTTCTGCTCCTTCCATATATACCAACAGGTAAGTGTCGGTAGAGTCAAAAGTAAAGAGTTATTTTGGAACCACCTCTTGAAGCAGTCCTCTAAATCATGGCCAGCCCAGGTCCCCATGAATTTTGAGTGTAAATTGATCTTCTCCCAAACTTCACTAGTAAAGTTGCAATCCATTAGGATGTGTTTAGTAGACTCACACTTCTTCTTACAGAGGGTACAATAGCCCGGGCTGATGAAGCCTCTCCTTTGTAGATTCTCCTAGGATAGTATGTAGTCCTCTACAGCCAGCCAAATAAAAAGCTTAATTTTCGGAGCACAATCCCATGACCATAGCGCCTTCCTCCAACCTCGAATGGTTTGGGTCCACTTTAGTTTTTCCATAGCCATATACACATTCTTGATTGTTAAAAGCCCCAACTGATCTCCTCCAGTCCAGATTAGGTCATATGGTCTTTCCTGTGGCATCACTCCCGAGTTAATAAGTGTACATCTATAGTGATTCCATTCTATGTAAAGGGGACCAGTAAAACCCAATTCCTCACTTGTGATCCAATTAGAACAAACCATACCAATACCTGGATCATGAAGAACCTGAAAAAGGTGATGAAAACCTTTTTGATTTAAAATTGTAACTAAATCCTCCGACAGGATCGCCTCAGCTCCCAAACCCAAGATGTAATCCTTGCCTATTAGAATGGATCGGCCCAACCCTGACCTCCAGGGCAGCCAGTGCATGAGAAGGTGAAAATATTTTAATAAATAAATCCAGGACTGAGATTCTTTTACTTCTGAGATATTGACAATGCAGAACCACCTCTCCATGGAAACAAAAGGAAGATACTTTGACTTGATTACCCGATGCCATAAATCGTCCCGCTTCAACACCCTCCAAAGAGTGTTTGCCGCCATCACTCTACTAAAATCTGCGAGATTCCTCAAACCCCATCCCCGAAATTGCTTGGGTCGAGCAATAAGTTGCCAATTGCATAAATGAATGCTTTTCTTCTTTTTACATCCCGACCAGAGGAAACCAAAAACCAATTGGCAGATTCTTTGAATAATTTGAGTAGGCAAATTGGAAAGAGCCAACCAGTAAACTGGTTGACTTTAAAGGATGGCTTTGATCAACACTAAGCGTCCCCCTAAGGACAATCGACGATTGCACCAATGTCTTATCCTACTTTCAAAATTTTCAATCCACCACTGCCAATCATTTGTTGTGTACCTGCCCATCTTTAAAAAGTAGCCTAAATACCTAAAACCTTCTGACAGGACGTGGAATTGATAATTAAAAAGATTTTTTAAAACCTCCAATACTTGTTGTTGCATTCCATAATGAAGGAAGGTAGTTTTTTGTGCATTTATTTGGAGATCCAACACTCGACAGAACAACTCCAAAACCCTGATGATTTCCTTCCACTCCTCAATGGAGTCTTTTGTCATTATAAGGATATCGTCTATAAACATGAGGAGTAGGATCTTCGTAGTCCGAGAAACTTGGATACCTGATAGCAATCCTTGACCTTGCCTTTCTTTCAGGGCCAGACTCTGAACTTCCATTATTAAAACGAATAACAATGGCGACAAAGGGCATCCCTGCCTGAGTCCCTTCCCACTATGAAAGAAGTCTAACGACTCTCCATTGATTAGGATCACGAAAGTAGCATAAGTGATACATCCCATGATCCACCTGGTCATTGGCAGCCCAAAGCCACACTGGAGTAAAACCAGTCTGAGGAAATCCCAGTTGATGTTGTCATATGCTTTCTTTAAGTCGATCTTTAGAATTAAGGCCTGAAGCCTTTTTTCCTTGATGTTATGAAAGCATTCCTTGGCAGTGCCTATTGCATCAATAATGTGTCTTCCCTTCAGGAAACCGAATTGCTCCTCTGATAGGGTGCGAGATAGAATCGGTCTGATTCTTTTGGCAATAATTTTGGAAATTATCTTATAGCAGAGGTTGCATAAAGAAATCGGTCAGAAGTCTCCAAAGGTTGCAAGTCCATTTACCTTCGGTATGAGAGTGATGAAGGTCGAATTTAGATTCTGATTGACTTCAACCCTAATTCTCGCTTCTTCAATGGCATCCAACAAGTCATTTGCTACCAATGCATAGAAAGAAATATAAAATTCAACGGTCCACCCATYAGGGCCCGAGGTTTTTTCTTTTGCTAGGCCTTTTAAAACTCCAAGAACCTCCTCCTTAGTTACAATCACTTCAAGTAGGGTAATTTCCTCATCYGTAACCATGCGCAAATACTTTCTCACTAGTTCAACCTGTTCCATGATCACATTTTGAATGGATTCTTTATAAAAAGCACTGAAATACCTCTTTGCTTCCTTCTTGATTGCCTCATGGCCCTGTATAACCTGGTGCTAATCATTCTTAATTTCCCAAAGGTGTTTTTTATTGCATTGGTAACTAGCAAAGTTATGGAAAAACTTGGAGTTTTTGTTCCCGCAATGTATCCACGTGGCCCTACTCTTTAGGTGCCAACGTTCCTCCTCTTCCATTAACATTCAATTCCGATTAGCTTCTAAATGTTTYAGTCRTGTATCCAGTTTTGTATTAACACACGAGTCCAACCTTTGTTTTATAAGCATTGCAATTTCCGCTTCTAATTTTTGTATAATTCTTTTATCCTTGTTTTTCTTTTCTACAATCCACTCTTTGACCCGGGATTTAAGCTTTTGTARCTTTTGGACCAATCTACATTGTGCTCCTTCCTCTCCCAACCCTGATGTTCAGACCAAACTGACTTGACTAAAACCCCAAACGACTCTTCACGCAAACATGTCGCATCTCCGAGAAGAGATTCAGAGACATAAACTCTATCCAGCCGCTTTTATATCCCTTGCCCTCTGCTTCTGCCATTTCACCAAGTTGGCACTAATTTTTCATGCTGAATATCCACTAAGTGATTATTTGCAAATGGATCCTTAAAAAAAAGGGCCAGTGGATCGCTTAAGGCCCCAACGCCCCAAACTTCTTCTGAGCTAGTAGTAAAGTTCATATCCCCTGCAATAATGAGCGCATCCATAGCTAATAATCCTTTGGCTTCCACCTTTTCCCAAAAAAGTCTACGCCCTGAGCATGGGCCATATGTGTTAATAAAGAAGATCTTACTCTTGTCTGGATTATGAAAACCTGTCAACAAAATACCACCTACACTTAAGTAAGGTTGCAAATAAAAAATAATCGGGTTCCATGCAACCAAAAGTCCACCTGATTTCCCTACAGAGCTCACTGCACTAACCATCCAAGAAGGACAAAGGGAACATAGAAATATTCTGGTCTTTTCGTCCTCCACTAGAGTTTCTTGGAAAAAAATAATGTTCGGCTTAGTAGATTCCAATATTCTATGAAGAGAAGGCAGTTTTAGGGGGGCTCCTACCCCTCTAATGTTTAGGGAGAGGAGGATCATGACTTAGCCCTGGCAAGGGCTTTCATGCCTCTAAGCGCCCCTAAGTCAGTAGTAGAATCCATAAACTGAACATTAAAAGTAGAAGATTGCCCTAACTTCTTGTGGGCACTTCGAGTCTTTAACGGAGAGAGCTCCAACCCCAGACCCCTAGACCAGGCTAAAGTATTCCCCGGAATGGGACCAGCTCTGGGTTGAGGTTGACTAGATCCACCAGTGGATGTCCTCGCCTGTGCCACCATCCCTCGATAGGTGCGAAGTGGCTTAGGAGAACTAGAGACGCAGCAGATTGAAGACAAGGTAGTAGGGTTGTTCATCTGCTCTGTAGAAGCCAAACCTCCAAGCAATAAAAGATTAGAAGTATTCGAGGAGGGCTGTGAAAAAGGAGCATCCGGGGTGGATAAGACTTCGTCGACAAAAGGTACTATCAAGGGGGCAGGTTCCGAAGTAGGAGGGGGAGCTTCATCCACATGAGCCTCCAATGAGATATTAACAACATCCTTGTGAGTCACTGATTTCAACAATATAGAGTTCTCCACAAAGTCTCATTCCCATGCCGACAATTTACAATAAAGGTTTGGACAGAAGGAGTGAATCTTACCAATGAGTGAGTATGTAGGGTCCACATCAACACTAGCCTCGCAGTCCACAGTAACCGCATCCACCCCAGTGTCTTCCTCTTTGTCCATATACAAGTCACTATAGTGGTCTTCCAGATTATCTTCCATCCCCCCTGCGCTAGCCCATTTGGAGCAGTCTTTTCTGAGATGTCTCGTTTGACGACAAAGTGAGCACTTGAAGGGTATCCCCTGATAGTCCAACCATTGCAATAAAACTTGACCTTGCCATTCCATTTCTAGTGACTCCATAAGTCCCGCATGAATGTCGACCTCGACGAGCACCCGTGCCATCCTTTTGTCTCGGGAATTTAAACTTTGTTCACCAAATTTTAAGAAACGACCGAGGATGTTCCCAATGGCCATCAGAGCCAGTTTATTCCAAAGGTTGAGAGGAAGCCCTCGGAGCAGAACCTAAATATGGCATAGGCTGAAATACTCAGTAGCTAGGTCAAAGCCCGAGCACCATCTTTTGAGCATTAAGTTGTAGCCTTCAAAGTCCCAGAATCGGGACAAAATGATCTCAACGTCTTTCGGAGACTTAAAAACTAAACCGAACCAACCATAGGGAAGGGTCCAAAAGACTGGAACATAACCGAGCAGTGAGTTCCAATGGGAAGTCATCCAATCTGTAAAAGTGATTTTGCTCCTTTTCTTATAAGCAAAACGACCTACGACCGCACAGAGAGAAAGATGAAAAGTCTCCTAAAGACCGACGTCCATCCCAATGACCAGACGTCGTCTCTGCTTCTTCAGCTTCCAAGCCTTGGCAACCTTTTTCCTCCGTAAATCCTTTATGCGTAATGACTCGTAAGGGTTAACCAAAGATGTATCACCCCTCGTGGTAATCTTTGCCTGAGAGGTAGACCCTGGCCTCACTCCAGTCGTCTCAGTGCCAACCCTAGCAGGTCTCCGAAACAAGGCATAACCCGAACCATCCACATGAGGGGAGAAAGCTTCGACCCTAATAACCTTCGTCGTCACCTTTGAGGAGCTAAGAGGTGAAGTTGGTGAGGCATTTAATCCGGATGATGATGGCTTATTTAATAGCCCCTCACTTCCTGAAATCCTCCCAAGATGATCGACTGTTTCAAATAGTTGACACGCTCCCATTCTTCCTCGTTTGTTGCACCCATCAGGGCGTTAAACTCAATAGACATCCGAAAAACTATCCCCCAAACCGGTCTCTGCCAGCACCAATGATAGTCAAATCAATGGCAGTGGGCCAGGCCCCAGAAAATAGGCCGACTCAAATAACAATAAAGCCCATTTTAAAACTAAAGACCAACATGAAGAAAACAATAGAAGCTTTCTCCCAATCAACCTCCCAAAAACTTAGCTACCCAACACAAAAAACAACTATCCATCACCCTCAAGCAACCATAAATTAAGGTAAAAGCCAAGTGACCAGTTACTGAAAATGGCGATCTGCCATGAAAGGCCACTAGGCAAGTTCAAAAATTATGCTAAAAAAGGAATCTTGCCCTCTCATATTCACTTGCATACACTATATTTTTTCAATGTATTATCCAACCCTGAACACTTTAATGAAAGTATATAATAATTAAACTTATATTTATAAATACACTTTCTTCGTGAATTATGGTTAAATTTTAATGGAAGTATATAATAATTAAAAAAAAAATATTTTTATTTATTATAATTAATTTAAATTATATATTTATTAAATATATATATTTTTTGTTTGCTAGTTTGTTCGTGACTTGGCCACACCAACCCTTAACATGGCTAGATTTTTTGTCCCCATTCAAACGGGTGACTTCAACATCATGAAGTGCCTTAACAACACACTCTATCATCAACTATCCTACACCTCTAAATATATTTATTAAATATTAAAATAAATAAAAAAAATTATATATAATTTTTTTTTCATTTAAAGTTTTAAAATTAAAATAAATTTATATTAAATAAATTTATTTTTTAACAATATAATAATTAAAAAAATACATATAAAAATCTATAATTATAATTTATATTTTGTCATGAAACGTGGCATAAAAAATCCATGCAAAAATTAATATTTATATGAACATTTTTATATTTTTTGCTTTAAAAGAGTGGAGGTGGTGTATGAAAAATGGTTTATGTGGAAGGTACATAACCAGTGGTAGAATATAATTAGTGAGTTGTCATGATATTTTTGTTGGTTATGTTTAATTTATTCACAAGTTAGTTAGAGTGATTGTGATGATGACTAGAGTATAAAGTTTGGTAATTGTGTTATTTATGTTACTGGAATTGATCAAATTTTCTTAAGATGTAAGGTTGTCTTAATGTAATAAGTAATGATTTATGATAAAGTACATGTATCATTAATGATATGATAAAGAGTTGTTGTCAATGGTGGTCCTATGTTAATATGGTTATTGTGTTATTTTTAAAATTTTATTGGTAGTTGAATTAAAGTTGTCTTAGGGAAAGCTAAGTACAATTTGCATAGAATTGATAGAATAATGATGATAGTTCATAATGTTTATGCGATTACATTTGATTTGTTGTTGAACTTTTAAAAACGTGGAATTTTTTGGTTTTTCATTTTAACTTAATAAAGAATATTAAAACATAAAAATAATTTATTAATTAAAAAAATAAATTAATTTATAATTTTATATAGTAAATATAATTATAATTTTATTAAAAATAAAAAATAATATACATATAAAATAAAAATTATTTAAATAAAATATTATATAAAATTTAATATAATGAATATGTAAAATTATTATTATTACTATAATAAAAAAAATAAAAAAAATAAATATATATATATATATATATATATTTTATCGTGGTTTAGGAAAATCATAAAAATTATGTTTGAAGTAAAAGGTTAAACATAACCTTTCTAGTCATAAAACTTCTCTTAAAAGGTATACATTTATAATCATTGTGATCTCTTTTGTTAAATTGGTTGGATGATGGATACGTTTTTTATATGATTTTTTTTTTCCTTAATGGTTATGTTTTGGAGATATTATATAATTAAAAGTTGAATATTTCTTTTTTTTTATGTTTTGTGTGTTATAGTTTATAATTAAAAATATTAAAAGGTATACATTTATAATCATTGTGATCTCTTTTGTTAAATTGGTTGGATGATGGATACGTTTTTTATATGATTTTTTTTTTTCCTTAATGGGTTATGTTTTGGAGATATTATATAATTAAAAGTTGAATATTTATATATATATATATATATATATATATATTTTTTTTTTTTTTAATGTTTTGTGTGTTATAGTTTATAATTAAAAATAAGTGTTTGTTTTTAAAAATCACAAATTCAAATTTATAAAAAATAAAATAAAATATTGATATTTTATAGCTTATGTAAACAAATTATTATATCGAAAGATTTCTTATTCCACAACCATGAACATCTTTATATCATTTTAGTGTTTTACTAAACTATTATTTTAAAATTAAACCATGAACATCTTGTATATCATTTTAGTGTTTTACTAAACTATTATTTTAAAATTAAATTATTATTATATTGATAAACACATTTATATACCATAAAACTTACATACTTTAGGTTTCTTCATTTGGTTTTTTAGGTTTCTTCATTATTTTAAAATTAAATTATTATTATATTGATAAACACATTTATATACCATAAAACTTACATACTTTAGGTTTCTTCATTTGGTTTTTTAGGTTTCTTCATTTGGTTTATTAGTTATAAAATGTATATGTCTTATGACCAACATTCTCTCCTTATGAATTATGTGATGTGTAATCTAAATTCAAATACATATTCAAATACATTTCGTGTTTATTAGTTATAAAATGTATATGTCTTATGACCAACATTCTCTCCTTATGAATTATGTGATGTGTAATCTAAATTCAAATACATTTCGTGGAATATATATTTTTTAAGATGTGTCTTTTTTTTCTTTAATAATTATATATTATTTTTGTAATATGTAAAATCAAAATCAAAATATATTTTATAAAATATATATTTTATATGTTATGAGTTAACGATTCAAGATTTAAAAGTATTTGGTAAAAGTGAAAGTATCATCAATGAGTTATTTTAGATTGTCAAGTTTTGTTTACACTCAATAATGTAATTATATGTCGAAGTGAATCTTAAGATTATATTAATAGAACTCCTCAGATGGGGTGGCAGGGAGGGATTAAGTGAACCATGATTATAGCTAGCGCATACACGATCAGTGGTTGGCTCTCCCACCGAAGTTTGACATGATGAATCAACTTGACATTCCAATCCAACTTGTAGTTAATGAGGTGAGCGCTTGTGAAAGGAGGTTCATTCCCCTTGAAGTGTTTAGAGGTGGCACTATACATGCAATAACCAAAGCATCAAGAGTCCTATCCAATGTCGGTTCAATGAAACACCACTTGAAAAATCTTCTGAGCTTTCATACTAAGAGGGCAGTTAAGCTGGATAGCGTAGAGGTCATCGAGGTTCATACCCTTCGAGTGTTTGGCACTGGTTTTATAAAAAGGCCATTTGGGGTGGTGAAGGTGTGCTCTTGGAACATGAATGCAACATGAACCGAAGGGACTTGACATGAAATCACATAAATGTGTTTAAATGGAGAGGATATTTCTCTCCCAAGAGGTAATTCAAAATTCTTTAATTGTTTCCCTGTTTCTCAATGTATTTTCTGGTTTTCAAAATACCCTCCAGGGTCTGGGGTGCACTCCCCAATTTGTTGTGTGCACCTATTCTTCTAGTGCACAATCATGGCAAGAGGGGGACTTACTCGAAGAGGCTGTCAACGAAGAGGGTGACTCCCTATGTTGCATGCCCAACATGATGTTGAGGCGACAACCGGTGCTTTCAAAACACACACGCCTCTAGAAACTCGGGTGAAATTGGAAATTGTTGAGGCCAACATTCATTTGGACCGAAACCTTGCCCGAATGAGGAAGTTGATGTGGAGCTATGTTAGTGGATTCTAGACACTCGTTCCTCTCGAACCAGAGAGACAGAGTATCACAAAACCATTGACCTATACTGGCACATAAAAACTCTCCCGGGAAAGATGTTGATAGAAAGAAATATAGCTCACAGTGAGATCTTGATGTAGATGGAATGTATTCAACTACAAATCAAAGCAATGGACCACAAGATTACTCTTCTTGCATAGAAGCAATGGGTCTGGACCTCACCGAGGCGCAAGGAAACCACCAACAAGTTCCCATGGAAATGGCCAATTCTCCACCAATTTAATTTTTAATATTTAGTTTGCTAATCTTTTATTATTTTTATTATATAGGTTAAGATAGACTAATTGACTCCCCGTTTAGATGCCAGGTTTCTAGACATTATTATTCCAACTCTTATTATTTAAAAAAACAATATTTATTTTTACTTTTAATGCTCTAATAACATCATATTTGAGAAATTGTTATTCTATTATTGATCTAATTTCTCAAATGACAAATCAACAACACAATCGATGTAATATCTTTTTATATTTAATATAAAAGGTTACTAATAACTTAAAAAAAAATATATCAATAAAATATAAATCAATTAACTTAAATATTTATTTTTTATTTTTTATTTTTTTTACTTTAAGAAAAAATATATTCCCATATATAAGCAACGTATAAAATCAAGAATCAAATACATTTATCATTATATGTCTCCCAAAAGCTTTACCAATTTGAATTAAAGTACAATGCTCCAAGTGATAGTACACCACACGTGCCAAAGAATATAGGGTGGTTATTATTATTTATTCATAATTACATTATTTTATTATAAAGGGAGTCCCTTTGTCAAATATAATCCCAACCAATTATGATCATTTACAAGACTTTTTGTTTAGAATGTAGTGTAGTGGAACAAGCAATTGAACTAATAATTAAGAGGCTAGGACCTAAAACTTTGAAATGTGTGGTCCTGCATTTAAAAAAATATTAGATTGATGTTTTTGATAAAATATTCACATAATTAATATTTTTAAGATAAATAATAGATGTAATAATTTATCAAGTATTTGAATTGAAAAATGATTGAATTTGTATTGATGTTAAGATTTGTGTTTAAAATTTTGTGAATAGTAAATTGATAGAATTTTTTTATTGATGTTAAGATTTGTGTTAAAATTTTGTAAAATAAATATAAATAATATTAAATATGAATTTTAATAAAGTTGATAATATAGTTTTTTTATATAATATTAAAAAAAATAGATTAAAAAATAAAATAAATTTATTTTAATTTAATTTAATTTTGAAAAGTTTAATGTAGTATTAAATAATTCAAAGTAATTATTACATGCATTTTAATATAAAAAACAACTAGTATAAGTTATTTAAATAACAATAAAAAAATTGTGATTTCTTTTATGTTATCAAATTTAAAAAAAAATTAAAAAAACTTAAAGTAATTAGACAATTTCTTAATGTAATATTAAATATCTAAATTTTTAAAAATTATATATATTTATAATTATATAAAAAAATCAAACTTTATATGATTTATTAAAAACATTATTATTTATTTATGAATTCTTTGATTAAGAGCATTTTGTGCTACAAAGTAAGATGATTTTCATACATGACAATAAGTTGGTACACATAGTTACAATATATACAACCATTTTGAAGTTTATCCAAAACCTAAGAACTAACAACCATATGAGACCTTAGAGGTAAACTATATAAAATCAAACCATAACATAAATAAGTCGAGCTTAGAAGCAAAAACTTTCAAAGTGGGTTTAATCATGTCAGATTGGAATTGTGCATGTGAGTTGTTGAACTTTGGCGATCTAAACTTTTAGAATATATACTTAACTCTTCAACATGTTCAGTACCTCGTTTTTATATTTGGCATGAAGTTTTTCCTTTCAATTTTTAATTGTTCATAGAATTTGAATAAACCCTAACACATGCAAATTGGTATCTTTGTTTCACTTTTATCCTCGTTTCACTAGAAAGGACAAGTTTGCTCCATAAAATGGAAAATAGATATCTTAATTTGCTAAGAAGTTTGTAAATATGATTTCAAAATAGGATTAGTAAGTTACATATATAATTATAATATATATAATTATTTTGGAATTAAATATATGGTATGATGTATGAAACTAAGATTAGATGTTACTAGAAAACATATGATTTCATGGAAGGTAGTTACAACAATGATCACAAGAGATATTAGCTTTTTTTGTGGATATTATTTAGGTTAAAATCATCTTTTGGTTCTGGAGTAAGACTAAAAGTGCTTATGAGTGGCAAAGAATTCATCCTCCCAGCATGTAAAGATACAAGTTAATGGTCCAAGACCTAGAAACATTTGGCAAGAGTGAAAGCTTGTTCCCTTATAGATCACCCATAAATCATTTTAGACGACGTAGTTTTTTTAAATAATAATGATGAGTCAACTTACATTCACAAATAATAACCAATAATAATTATCTTTATAAACTTGAAAACTATGAACCATATCAATTGAGCCTTAATGATAAACCATAAAGAATCAAAACATAAATAAATTTATTTCACATAGGAAAAAAAATGGAAAAAGGATCCTCTTATTGGCGAGGCAACAAAGTTCTTCAAGAGCGGTAGGGGACTGCACCAAGGATGTCCTTTATCTCATTTACTCTTTATTCTGGTTATGGAAGGCCTCAATATTTTATTGAAAAATAGTTTTAACAAAGGATCGCTCTTAGGTATAAAAGTATCTAGATTGATGAAAATCCTCCATTTACTGTTTGTGGATGATGTTTTAATCATGTCAAAGGCAAATCTTCAAGAATGGAAGGAAATAGTCTTTATTATTAGTTTATTTTGTAAAGCTTCGGGACTTATGATCAATCCAACAAATACTACAGCCCATTTTGAGGGTCTCTCGGAAGCTGAACTATTACCTTTCAAGGATTTTCTGCCTTATAAATTTAGTGATTTATCCTTTGGATTCAATTATCTGGGTTATTTTTTGAAGACTGGAGCTCACAGGGCAACAGATTGGGAGTGGTTAGTGAACAAACTAGCGAAGAAGATTAATTCTTGGTGCTATAGGTGGTTCTCATTGGGAGGTAAATATATCTTAGTTAAAACAGTGTTGGAAGGACAACTGATTTACTAGATGTCGATGGAAGCAATTCCGCTCTCGGTATTATGCAAGATCAGGAAAATGATGTTCCATTTCCTCTTGAATGAGCACAAATATTCTCAACACTATCACCTCTATAGATGGGATATCTTGTCTAGACCGAAGAAATATGGAGGATGGCAGTTTCGTAATCTTAGATATTTCAACACGACTTTGAATGCAAATACCCTGTGGAGAGTGCTGACTCAAGAAGGTAAATGGCATAGAGTAATATTGGATAAATACTTGCCAAATACTACTGTCATCAATTGGTTCAGATTGGAAAATCACTTACATTACTCTGCTTCTAGAATGTGGTCTAGCCTCACCCGATCTATTTATGTGTTAACACATTGGCTTAGCTGGCGCCTAGGTACAGGTCAACTCATTTCGATTGGTAGAGATAGGATCCTAAGCTTAGACAATAGAACCTATCTCTCAGAAGATCTCATCACTCATCTGCATCAAAAGAGGATTATTGTATTAGCTCAAGCCTCGAGAGTCCGTGACCCTACTACCTTGGCAGAGAAGTGGTTTAGTAGCGCGGATTTGAGACTATCTGACACTTTAGCCTCCGAATGGGACTACTATGTTAAAGAACTTATGGGAGCGGGTATTTCACTCTTTGATTTCAACGATACCCTATTATGGACGAGGGGTGATGCCACCGGAAAAATCAATGTGGAAAATATCTACTCTCCACTCATCTCAACTTAGGATTTCCCGAAGTTGTAGGGATTGAAGGTTAATATCTGGAAATGGAAACTCCAATTGAAAATTAAATTATTTTTATGGATGGTAGCTGCAAATAGAATTCTGACTTGGTACATCCTTCAAAAGAAGGGCTGGGAAAGGCCCAGGTATTTGCATTTTATGCAAGCACAATACATAAGACAACAATCACTTGTTCCTACATTGTATTTTCACTCAGACTGTTTGGACCAGAATCTATTTTTTCTTGTTCCTACATTGTATTTTCACTCAGACTGTTTGGACCAGAATCAATCTCTTATTAAAAAAAAAAACAAAAACGTGGGCAGGTACCTCGCTGTCGGATTGTATAGAGGCGTGGATGCAGGACAAGTCAATTTCAAAAAATATGGCGGCTTACAGTTGCTGGTTTATATGGATAAAGAGAAATAAGGCCATATTTGAAGACAAATCACCCTCGGCTGGGACAATGGTTTACAAGATTCTTGGTGCGCACAACAAAATCACTTCTTCTCCAAAATTTATGTCCACGAAAACTTGCACTATTGCTCATATGGATGGATACACTCTCACATGTTTTGACAGAGCTTCCAGTTCAGGTGGTGTGATGTGCGAAGCTGGAGGTGTCATAAAACAACCAAGTTCAATTGTCCACAGGTGGTTTATAAATTGCGGGAATGGTACAAATACAAAGGCTGAGATCATGGGTGTGTGGGCTACTCTTTATCTTGCAAAGCAGTGGAATATTCAAAAGATTCAGATATTGGGTGATTCAAAGGTGGTGGTTGATTGGTTAAATCACAGAGGTAAGTTATAGGCTATCGACATCGAAGGTTGGAAGCTTAAAATAAAGGAATTGGCATCAAATTTTCTAGGAATCAACTTTCATCACATTTTCTGGGAATTCAATAAGGAAGCTGACGATCTTTCCAAGCAAGCGCTTCTGGCTCCAAAAGGCAAATTATCTTTCTTTGCTTGGGATAATGGGACGACAGGTCCTACTTCCAATATAAATCTCTTCTAATGTTCTTGGTCTATGTCGATTCAGTTTTTGTTATTGACTTTAGTACCTTCCAAGAAAGACAACGTTTCTTTTGTTTTTGGATCTCCTGTCTGTAATATGTTGTAGTGTTCCTTATTGGACATGAAGATTGAATGGGCTGTCTGTTTGGATCCTTTTTTTGGGTGAGAACAGATTGATGAATAGTTGGTTTAGCTGTGAACTCTTGGAAGAAGCGTCTTTACAATGTAAAAAAAAAATACTCTAATATAATTTTGTGCGAATTTTCTATTGGAAAAAAGTTTGCTAGTCAATAATGGACATATATTCTTTCTCCTTCATTGGTTAACCTTTTAGCATCTTCTCCTACTTTGCCATGCCACAAAATTCACAAAAGTTGTTTGTAATGGATTGGATTTTTGAAAGACTAAGGAATTGCACTCTTCAATGCTAATAAAAAACAATGCATCGATAAATCAAATGGAAGTATGATATAATTAATGTTACATTGATTATAACATGATGGTTTTGCGGTTGGAGACTTCCTACACCACCCCCAACCATTATAGTTGCTACAATGATTAATTTAAAAACAAAAAAAACAACTATTCTTTATTTTTAAACTCTTTGGTTGAGAGCATCACGTGTTACAACGTAAGGAATTTTCCCAAACAGGATCATCAAGTTGCCATACATAATTAGAGTGGAGATACAATTATCTTGGAGTTGATCTAAAATCGTGAAACCCATTTAAGTTAAAATCTTAACTATTTAGTGGAATTTCATTAATGAATCTTTGATCATTACTAGTAAATTTGCAAGTTTTGATTTTTACAGTGAATGACCTAACAAAAAGAGTAATAATATATGTAATATTTTCACATAGCATTCAAAAAGAAAACACCAAAGCAGAGAAGACCAAAGAAGTTACATGTAGATGTTGTTCCAAAGAAACTTAATAAAAATATTTCTACTGATACCCTAAGTTATATTGGTTGAGTCCGAAGAAATTTATTTTGAATACTCAAAGAAATAAACCATTCCCCATCGAAACACCATCTAACCTAGTTGAACTTAAAATACTTGATGAAGATGTGTATGCAAATATTCGAATATCATATCTAGTAATTCAATTGTAAGAAATGTTATCATCCCATGTGCTAAGATGGTTAAGTGGATTCTTGATCATGTTAATATTGAAGACAAAATGGTGGTTAATGCATAGGGGAGATGAGTTGGCTCCCAACTTATTGATTTGGAGAAGTATTGTAAGTTTGTTGCCCCTAAAGTTTCTATGACATCACAATGGGTGGAGGAATTTTCTAGGGAGAAGGATTTTCATAAGATATTGAAAAAATGGTGGGTAGAAGGAAAACAATTCAAGTCTTGGGACAAGGACATTTATCCTTCTACAAACTTATGGGAACCATACATTTATGTTGTATCTTTGTTAAGTAGATTATATGGGGAGAAATATGCTCAACACTTCAAAGAAGCATGCATGCTTTTACTATACATATTGTGAAAAAAATGATCTATTTTCAATTGGGTTGCAAATTTATCTCATGCCTTAACACATGACTCATAATCAGGGTAAAGTATCCAAGCCCCGATTCTCATCTAGAATTCTATATGGCTTCCTACATAGTGGATGATGTATGGGAAAACAAATGTTTTCTTAATGATGGACCACATTGGTTGGTTCGAAACGTTGAACTGTAAAAAATTATGAGATGGATCTGGAAGAACCATCTCACCATAACTATGATCGCAAAAGTCTTAAAACTGAGATATCATAAATTCCAATCCATGTATATTGTTGGGACTTCTAGGAAACAAGTACATGCATGATCATGCAAGAATATGTGATGGTTTCTTTACACCGCTATATGAGTTTATCTACTATAAACCTGCTCCAAGGTTATCAAAGGAAGTAATGAATCTTCTAAACACAATTGTGGATTGGTACATTGAGAAGGATTTCACTTACCTGCAAATATATGGGGTAATTAAAGCCCCACATTTTTTTTTTTAATAGAAACGGGTATTTGTATATTATCAAAAATTGGACATATTACAAAAAAGAGTTGACTGTAGGTATATCTTTTTGCTAGTGACGAGAGTACAGATCATCTTTATTATAGAAGTACATCCGATAGCCATTGTGTTGTATGCACTACAGACTTGCCATGTAAAAATGGCTATGAAACTATGCAATAAAAACTGATGTTTACAGTTCATAAAAACTTGTGCTAAGGATGAGAGGGGCCTGCTTCATCACTCACATCGTTCTCCTCAGTTTGATCAACGTCCCCATGCTGCTGGTTTGCTCCGTCCTAGATGCGATCGGAAAATCCTAGGGCTATTTGATCACGCTGATTGTTGGCCACTGAATGGAAGGTGGAGGGGATCCAAGACTCGTCTGTACTTGCTGAGCGAATTGGATGTTGAGGAGGGCGATGGTTGAGCTCTTCGAGCTGCCTTGTATTCTGATTTACTCCCCGCAACACAATGGATAATTCCTGGTTGTGCCTTTGTTCTAATATCTGCATTTGATTTTGGACTGCAGCCACAGTTTCCTGAATTCACCGGTTTTCTTGTTGAAGTTCCATGTGCCTAGAGTCTGTCTGGTTCTCTATTCTTCGACACTCAACCTGCAGTCTCTGGAATTGTCCCCGCATATCCTCTAGAGCGTAGATAGGGCAAGTGCACTGGTCGCTGTTGCTTCGACTCATTGTTGCGCTGTGAGCGAGGAGGGCGTAGAGGGTGAGCAAAGTGTGGTCGCGGGAGGGGGGAAGGGGGAGGAGAGTAAGGGATTCAGAGGTGCGAGGGTGCTTGCTGGGAGTCTAGGAGAGTCTGGAGAAAGGCCTCCATAG
>SNQJ01S0001740.1:63679-91756 GCA_010110895.2 Picea sitchensis
AGCACGTGGTCGACTGCATGCCACGTGTCGGGAGTGGGGAGAGAGGACATGACAAGAGAGGAGAGGGGGGAAGTTTCAAGAAGGAGATGGAGGTGGGAGAGTGATGAGGGGAGGGGAGTGACGAGGCCTTGATCCTGATGGTGAAGGGGTGGTACAGTCCTGAGTTCTTTTAGGGGAGCCAAACATTAGAGAGATTTTGATTGGTGCGGAGATTGCTCTGTTCTAGAGTTTTGGCATCTTTTGCCATTTTGTCTGCCTCCATGTTTTGCTTTCGCAAAATATAATAGAAGCTTAGACGAAAGAAATTTTTCTTGAATGAATTTATTGCCGCAAATATGCTATGGGGAGGTGCTTTTGTCGATCTGGGCATCCCTCTCAAGTCCTTTATGACGATTTCAGAATCCCCCAAAACTGTTAGAGCTTGAATGCGCAGGTCCTGGGCTAGTTTGAGTCCCATATATGTGGCAAGGAGCTCTGCTTTGTTGTTTGGCGAAAGCCCCACATTTGTTACCCAAGTTTGTTCTAGATAATTTGGTTTTGACAAAAAACAATTATGAAACCACCTTACATGGTTTTAGTGCCTCCCTCGTTAAGAATTCAAATAAATTATGCCTAAACTATCCCATTAAGATAGGTGTGTATGGTTTGAACAACTCAAAATTTGTAAGAAAGGAAGAAAATGCTATTGAGGATTACAGGTTTAGGGATGAAAAGTATAAGAGACATGAATCGAGATCAATTGTGTCATCTCATGTTGCTCGAGTGGGCATCTCTTGGCTATACATTGATGATCAATGGGAAGATAACAAATTATTCAAGAGAACAAGCACTTTTAAAGAAGTATTAAGAATACAATAGCATGAACAACAAGCATCCCAGAGAAGAGAAGAGGAAGAATAAAGGAGACTTAAGGCTAAAGAGGAAAGTAAGAAGAAAGAAGAGGAAGAAGCAAAACTATAGGCTGAAATGGAGTAGAAGAGATCATTTGAAGTTGAAAAAGGGAGGGCCAAGGCTGGAGTAGAGGCCAAAGAAAAAGAAGAAGAAAATAACAAAGAAACAATTGAAGTAGAGGCTAAAACAAAGGAAGAAGAAGAAAATAAAGCAAAGGAAGAAAGAAGGAAAAAATGAATAGAAGAAGAAGAAAGAAAGAGGAAGTTAGATGTTGAGGGTAGAAACAAAGAAAATAAAGAGGGAAAAAGAACATAACAAAATTAAAGAAGAAAATAGAAGAGTTGAAGTAGCAAGAAAAATAATTGAAGAAGATAAGAGGGTTGATGAACCAATGAAAGTAATTCATATGCAACAGAGATTTTCCAGAATGATCATTAGGCGAGACATGCCTGTGCCAATGATGGTTGATGAATATGCCAACCTAGAACTATTTACTTTTGATAGAAAGAAGAAATGATTGATTGGGAAATCTCATAGAAGGAGAAAGATCATGGTTGATTAGGAACTTGTCCTTACTTTAGAAACTATAGTAATTGTTATCGCACAAACTGTAGGTTGGGAAAAGCYCGACCCAATCCACAAGATGGATATAACGGTGAGAGAGTTTACCCATTGCCACCTCAGATAAACCCTCCCCTCGCTTTAGTGAAGGAGGAATCCAACAAAARGGGTTAGTACCTGGTGACCCTAGGGGGAAATGAGACGAAAAGTGAGATGATGGAAGTGATTCCCCTAAAGGTCAACATACTAAGTGTAATATTCCTTGGAAATGAGTCTTGGAAGTGGTTAATGTTTCCAAGAAACTTGAGTACTTGTAGAAGATGATTGTACCTGCCTGAGACATAAGAAAAGACGAGTATAGAAGCTTAAGATTAAGTGGACAGACAAGTTAATATTTCCTTCCCTATTTGCAACAATCATTAGAGATATATATCAACAAGTAAATGATTGTTAAAGCTGCTAAAAAGATGCCAAAAGTCAAGTAAATGATCCATGAGATTGTTGGGTATGTGTTATATTCTTTGCACGAGTAGTAGTGTTTAAGCGTATGCGTAGGGGGGTGCAGGGGTTCGGGGGTAGCACCCCCAAATTTTTTTTCTGCCTCGGGAAACATGTCATGTATTTAGGTGTTTTTTGGCACATGGTTTTTGTCGATGGTTTTTCTATTTCCAGTTAAGGAATTAGGGTTTTGGACTAATCCAGGTCATTGGGTTAGGGTTTTGGATGCCGTTGGCTCCTATATGTATTTTGTATTGTAAACATTGTAACACGATGAATGAATATAGAATATGTTGGTTTTCCCGGTTTGGGTTTCCAGGGGAAAAATCTCTGTGTAATGTTTGTATTTGCCATTGTATCTTTTCTATTCAACCCACAAAACAAGCAAATAAACCATCCAAAAATTGCCTTGAGGCTAGTATATTATAGGAACAATTTATTAGCAACTTTTGACGGTTGAAATGTGAGTTATCACCAAGAAAAGAGTAATTTATTGTAGCCCTAATGGCTGTAGCTTTTATTGAGTTATAGCTCCAAGAATACCAAGCAAAAAACATGCCCAAGAAGCCTTAGCAACCTCAAAGCATCAAGAAAATATTCCCATTTAAACAAGATCAATATCTCTTTAAATCACGTTTACCAAAGCAAACAATTTATTTCTCCAGTGAAAACTTCAGATTAGTGCCTTTAAAATTTAGGTGAATGGAGTCTAGAAAACATGAGTTAGATCAACAAAATCCCTAGGGTTGTAAATCCTCTTACTCCTTAGGGCATGCAAATCAAACAAGGTAAATATAGGAGGGTGTACACCCTTGTACTCGTCCTAGCAATCTTGCAACAAATGAATTATAAACTAGCAAATGAGATGAAACTTGATGGAGGGTGTATGCATTTATACTCCTCCTAGGTTTTCAACCAAAAATAATCATGAAACAAACAAGAAGAG
Source organism: Picea sitchensis (assembly GCA_010110895.2). NCBI lineage: Eukaryota > Viridiplantae > Streptophyta > Pinopsida > Pinales > Pinaceae > Picea > Picea sitchensis. The sequence goes on from SNQJ01S0001740.1 coordinate 66,576, forward strand.
CTAACAATTGCAAATTTTCCTTACCAATTTCAAGAGAGATGCAAGATCAAACCCTAGTTCACCAAGCACTGACCATTCATAAGCAAGAGAAGAAGTATCCAAGAGGTGTGCACCACCTTAGCTCAACAATTCACCAAATGAGATCACCAAACATCATTTGCACAAGAGAGATACCAAATTTCCCAAGCAAGGCACAAATTTCAGTTGCTATAGTCTTCTCACAATGATTATTTATACAAATCCTCCTAAAAATGTTTGTCCACTTAATTTTAGGGTAAACCACAAAGCAAGGGGTCAATAACCCTTACTTTTCCCCTTTACAAAATTAATTTAACTTTAATTTAAAATTTGCACAAAGAAAACCCTAATGTGATGTCATCCCTCTAAGGGGTGACATTTTGACACTTTTTGCAAGTCATTGGAGTGAATAATGGAAGTTGTTGGGCCTTCTAGGGCCTCCCTCTCATGAAGTAGAGTTTCTTCCTTCAAGCCATGCCTTCTTTCCTTAAAACGTGCAAAGTGTCCATCATCATTAATTCACCACCAAATCCTATCCCTAGGGTGACGTCTAGCCCCTCAAATGTGACGTTTTGGCCTCAAGAGCAAGATGTTGGGCTTCCAATGGGCTAGGATAGATCCTCCAAGGTGTCTTTCAGGCCTCCCAAAACTACCATCATCGTTCGATTTGTGGGCCATGGTATGAAACCTATGGGCTTCAAGCCCCAAGGAAGCTCAATCTAGGCTTGTTCTTCCAATTATGTCCACCAACTAGGTCCTACAAAGACAATGAATACGCCCTACATGGATCTCAAGTCAAATGCATCATGATAAGTAAATCAGGTCAACAAAAGAACCATATAAGCATGTACATCAAAACCGCCTCATCAAAATAAACAAGTGCTCAAATACCCTATGCAATTTGCCAAGTTTAGGTATGGGAGGGTTGACAAAGCATCTCATTGGGTGAATCATACCTCAAGTTAGGAGTGTTTCCCAAGTGGACCCCTTTCTAGGTCACGTGGATAGAGTGACATGGATTCGAGCGAGACTCTTGGGCATGGGGTTCATGACATACAAGGGATCGTAGTATCTCATTTATGGGTGCCTATGTATAGGGTGTGTTGCACCTTCGTATTCAATGCAACCTTTTTCCAAGCCCATTTATTTCCTTTTGTTCTTTTAATATGTTTCTAGGTTGAAGCCAAGGTGGGGCTTCTACCTAAGCATGAAAAACAATGCCCACCTGGACTCTACCCTTGTCACATCATGCTTCCCCAAGTTGAAGAAAATGTGTGGGGATTCTACCTAAGCATGAAAAACATTGCCCACACATGCTCAACCTTGGTTGACATTTTGTATTAGTTATTTTTCATGGGTCACATCAGTTTCTTATGAGAGACATTTCATAGTCCTTAGGATCCCTGGGTGAGAATCTAGAAGGTTCATGATTGGATTTTATCTTTTTCTAGCTACAAGCCTTTGGGACTTCAACCCCTTCTTCCCATGAAATGAGGGACAATCCCTTCTTGGGTCAGTACACCCAAAGATCCCAAAAGACAAGGAGATGATGGGATGAAGTGTGGAAAGTGGAATTTATGGTCAGGAACGACACAATGTCCTATCAAGGGGTCCTCCTAGTAGAAAACCTATCCCTAAGGGTGGCCACTTAATAGGGCGCAATGTCAACCACCAAGGTGAAACATGGCAAAGAGCATCATTTCCAAGCAAACAATACATAATAAAAAATGGTTTAAAATGAAACAAACTCAAATGCATCAAATATTGATATGGCACTCACCATAATACCCAGCTTGTACCTCATGGAGAAAGACCCATTGTCTTCCAGAAGAAAGATGATGTGGTGGATACCCTCATGATGAAATTGAGATATGTGGTGGTGAAGCGAGCCTCTATTTGTGTAAGTGGACACTGTTGGTCAAGCTGTCTCTCGATACCCCATGTCTGCAACCTGAGGGCCTTGAGACATCATCTCCTTAGTTATCCCTAGGATTGGGGATAAGATCTGGCTCCTTCTTGGGGATATGTACTTGCCGTAGAGTGCATGAGAACAACAACATATCCTGGTGGACCTGTGGCTACACTGAAACATACAATTATAAAATCTAGGGTGGTTCTATCACCCTTCATCCATAAACATCAAAATCAAATCTAAAAATAACAACTAATCTAGAAAATAGATTTTTGCACATTTTGTTTTTGAAAAAATTCTAAACTAAACATGTAAATGATGAAAGAAATATGCAAGCAGAGAAAAATGAAATATGAAATGCAACTAAACTACCATGAACAATCAAGATGCAAATGCAATGAAGCAAGATGACCTACCTACTTAACTGGGGCCCGGGCTCTAAAGAAGTCAAGTGTCTTAAATGTAGGGTCCGAGAAGAGACCCATCCATTAGTAATGGCATCTTTCTCCCGTCCAAAGCTGTCAAGTAGTACTTCTCTTTTTCAGACTTCTTCTTGATGATGTAAGGGTCAAGCCAGGAGCTATCATCCTTCTGGTCATATTTAGGCTTTCCCTTCCTCTTGTCCCACATGAATGCAATAATTCCTTCACTATAGTTGATGTACGATATATTCTCGATGTAAGGATAGGAAGGAGGCTCTGTGTTGACTGCATCTTTAATGGCTTCCTCACGTTCTTTGTTTCCTTTATCTTCTTCCTTCTTCAATATCTAGATGGACCCTGGCTCTTTCCCTTGGAACTTCACAAGCTTCTCCTTCTATTCATCTATCCTTGGGAGTAGTGTATCTATGCAATCTTCATGCACAAAAGGAAGATCCCAAGGATCATACTCGATAATCTGATGAGGTACATCAAATTCGCACTCACTCGTGTAGTCAAGACTGTTGGGGTCCATCACATGCTTGTCATCCCTCTCTCGACTATACAAAATCTCAAAAGTGTCATCTCCCATCGAAATATGTGCATGGGTGAGTTCCATGCTAAGAAAACCTCCAAGAGAAACATACCAACTTCTTGATAACAACATTCCAAAAGCATCTGGAACTTCAATCCCTACTACGTTCATAAGGATGGTGATATGAGGGAAATCAATCAAGTAAAATTCAACATTTTCACATAGCCCATAAAGCTTGACCCTTTTAGAATCAATTCCACAAACATTTCCATATGGTCGAGTCGTCTTTAAGCCACGTTGCTCCATCACCTTCAAGGACATGCAATTTGCTGAGGCCTTGGAGTCCAACATACAATCGTTTAAGCATAGGTCGTTCATGCCCAAAGAAAGATAAAAGGGAGGGTTATTGTCCCTTTTTCGATCAAGATACATGGTGTTCAAGATGTTTGGAGGGTCCTTCTTCTCGGTTGGTACTTGTAATAACTTCAAGATTTCCCTCCTCATAGAAGGAATTTTGCACATCTCTATTACATGGACCATCATATTCAACTTCCCAAACATGGCTGACATGTCTATGTTCAAGAATCTCCTCCTTTGTTGGAGTTGGCCTCGGAAGCAACTAATGTACCGGAGGTGGAAGTGGTGGGACCATATTCTCTGTATATGGAGGAGGATTTGTTGCTTCTAGATGAGGTTGCGGTGGAGAATCTTAGGCTTTATTGCTTCTTGAATACGTCAAAATTTCTCTTTTCCTCAATTCCTTTTTTTTTTTTTTTATCATTTGTCAACTGGTTCAAAACTCAGAGTCGTCCCTATCTTTCTCCTCTTCTTCTTGCTTCATCTATTTGTTCCTATGTAATCTCTTCCTCTTGGAAGTTACATATCATGTGCATGAAGTTCATACTATCAGGAGAGGCTTCATCTCATCGGGGACATTCGTCCTCTCGGTGAGGTTCTTGGCATGGAGAACACCATGGTGTCTCTTCTATGTTGACCATTTCGACCAGGTTTAATGTGTTAGGATATTTTTCCTCTTGTTGAGGCCTTGGCTTCCATCATGTGGCATCTCTTTGCTGCCTAACAAACTGGGGTTTGGGGCTAGATTGATTTCTCTCCACAGTGGTCAAGCGACCCATGACTTGATTCTGAACCTCAAAAAATTGAGTACTCATCTGGTCTATCTTCTGAGTCAAGAGAGCAATCAGATCTGGTGCATTGCTACTGGAGGATTTAGTCTTTGATTATGTCTTCGTACGAGGATAATGAAAAGGCTCAACCTTTGAGTCAAAAATATTCTCTTCAATCTCTGCGCTATACTCCTTGGCTTGTGCCAAAATGGTGGGTTTCTTATCCTTCAAGATGAAACATAATTTCCCATCGAAAGCATTCATATAATGGAGACAAATAACTACATCGGAGACAAATAACTACATCTGTAGGACATAGATTTACCGAGATTTGGTTGTACAATCTGTCATACCTATTGTCAAATTCACTCACTGTCTCATTCTCCTTCTTCTTTATTTGATTGAACTGAGCTACAAGAATTCTATTATGTTTCTTCGTTGTCCATATGTTCTTGAATAACTTGGAAAAGTCTTCATAAGATTCTATGTGATTATCATGAAGTCCTCTGAACCATGTTTGAGCGTCTTCAGTCAATGATGAAGCTAGTAGATGAAGCTAGTAGCTTCATCGCTACATCCTCATGTTCCATTTCTGCATTTTCCATGTCTCAACCCATAGCATAAATATGATCGTCAATAGTGGTCACATTATTTCCTGGAAACTTTGGAAACCATTTGTGAGACTCCTTTGGCATGGTATTGGGATATTCGGGGATGGTGGCCATGTTTAAGGGTTTGTAGAGGTCATTTTCCCAAGGGTGAGCCATTGGAGCAATCAGAAGGGTACCTTGGAAAAGGGTTTTGACAATGGGAGACATGAGAGGAGGCCTTCTTCGGTAAAACTTAGAAGGCTCAAATCTCTAAGGGGGAAAAGTCTTGAGGGAATATGGATTCTGGGAAGGGGGAGTCACCAGATGGGCTTCAAGAAGAGCCAATCAAGGGTGGAAGGGGAACATCCTTCAAGTGGAGTCACCTGGCAAGCTAGGGGTAAAGGATTTGAGAAGGGAGTTTGCCAAAGTGTCGTTAGGGCACGAGAGAGGATTCAAAATCCTCTCCGCCAATGACGCCAAAATGTTATCCCACAGATTACAGGTTGGGAAAAGCCTGACCCAATCCACAATATGGAGATAATGGTGGGAGCGTCTACCCACTATCACCTTAGATAAACCCTCCCCTCGCTTTAGTGAAGGAATAATCCAACACAAGGGGGGAGTCCCGGGTGACCTTGGGGGGAAATGAGACGAAAAGTGAGATGATGGAAGTGATGACCCTATAGGTCAATATACTAAGTGGAATATTGTTTGGAAATGAGTCTTGGAAGTGGTTAATAGTTTCCAAGAAACTTGAGTACTTGCAAAAGATGATTGTACCTGCCCGAGACACAAGAAAAGACGAGTATAAAAGCTTAAGGTTAAGTGGAAAAACAAGTTAATCTTGTTTTCCCTATTTGCAACAATCAACAGAGATATATAACAACAAGTAAATGATTGTTAAAGTTGCTAATAAGATGCTAAAGGTCAAGTAAATGATGCATGAGATAAACTAGCAATCACTAGTATAACTCAAGAATGAAAGCATAAGACTTTAGCAATAAACTAAGGCTATTATAAACAAGTATTGCAGATATATTTTATCAGCCTTATGGCTGTAGCATACTATTGCTACAATAGAAAATTTCAGCCCACAAAACAAGCAAGTAAACCACCCAAAAATTGCGTTGAGGCTAGTAGATTATAGGAGCAATTTATTAGCAACTTTTAACTGTTGAAATGTGAGTTATCACCAAGAAAAGAGTAATTTACTGCAACCCTAATGGATGTATCTTTTATTTAGTTATAGCTCCAAGAATACCAAGAAAAACAAGACTCCCTAGAGGCCTTAGCAACCTCAAAGCAGCAATAAAATATTACCACTTAAACAAGATCAATATCTCTCTAAATCACGTTTACCAAAGCAAACAATTTATTTCTCCAATGCAAACTTCATATTAGTGCCTTTAAAATTTGGGTGAATGGAGTCTAGAAAGCATGATTTAGATCAAAAAAATCCCTAGGGGTGTAAATCCTCTTACTCCATATGGCATGCAAATCAAACTAAGGTAAATCTAGGAGGGTGTACACCCTTGTACTCCTCCTAGCAACCTTGTAATGAATGAATTATAAACTAGAAAATGAAATGAAACTTGATGGAGGGTGTATGCACTTATACTCCTCCTAGGGTTTCAACCAACAATAATCATGAAACGAGCAAGACGAACTAACAATTGCAGTTTTTCCTTATCAATTTCAAAATAGATGCAAGATCAAACCCTAGTTCACCAAGCAATGACCATTCATAAGCCAGAGAAGAAGTCTCCAAGAGGTGCGCACCACCTTAACTCAACAATTCACTAAGAGAGATCACCAAAAATCATTTTCACAAGAGAGAGATACCAAATTTCCCAAGTAGGGCACACATTTCTATCACTATAGTCTTGTCACAATGGGAGAGCTATGATCAAAATGAAATAGAAGTGATTCTTATTTATACAAATCCTCCTAAAAATATTTGTCCACATAATTTTAGGGTAAACTAGAAAGTAAGGGGTCAACAACCCTTACTTTTCCCCTTTACAAAAGTAATTTAGCTTTAATTCAAAATTGGCACAAAGAAAACCCTAATGTGATGTCATCCCTCTAAGGGGTGATGTTTTGACACTTTTTGCAAGTCGTTGGAGTGAAGAATGGAAGTTGTTGGGCCTTCCAGGGCCTCCCTCTCATGCGCTAGGGGTTCCTCCTTCAAGCCATGGATTCTTCCCTTAAAACATGCCAAGTGTCCATCATCAACAACTTTAACACAAAACCCTAGCCCTAGGGTGACGTCTAGCCCCTCAAATGTGACATTTTGGCCTCAAGAGCAAGACATTGGGCTGGAAATGGGCTAGGATAGATCCTCCAAGGTGTCTTTTAGGCCTCCCAAAGCTACCATTATCATTCAGTGTGTGGGACATGGTATCCAACCAGTCGGTTTCAAGMCTTAAGAAAGCCCAAGCTAGGCTTCTTCTTCCAAATCTGTCCACCAACTAGGTCTTGCAAAGWCAATGAATACACCCTCCAAGAATCTCAAGTCAAATTCATCATGATAAGTAAATAAAGTCAATAAAAGGGCCATCTAAGAATGTACATCAAAACCACCTCATCAAAATAAAAAAGTGCTCAAAGACCCTATGCWATTTTCCAAGTTTAGGTATGGAAGGGTTGACAAAGCGACCTATTGGGAGAATTGTACCTCAAGTTTAGGAGTGTTACCCAATTGGACCCCTCTCTACGTCATGTGTACAAAGTGACAAGGATGGGGGAAAGACTCTTGGGCATGGGGTTCATGATATATGAGGGATTCTATTATCTCATTTATGGGTGCCTTTGTATAGGGTGTGTTGCACGTTCGTTTTTAATGCAACCTTTTTCCAAGCCCATTTATTGCCTTTTGTTCTTTTAAGATGTTTCTAGGTTGAATCCAAGGTGGGGCTTCTACCTAAGCATGAAAAAAAATTCCCAGCTTGACTCTACTTTTGTCACATCATGCTTCCCCAAGTTGAAGACAATGTGTGGGGCTTCTACCTAAGCATGAAAAACATTTCCCACACATGCTCCAACTTGGTTGTCACTTTGTATTAGTTATTTTTTACGGGTCCCATCAATTTATTATGAGAGACATTTCGTTGTCCTCGGGATCCCTGGGCGAGCATCTAGAAGGTTGATGATTGGATTTTATCTTTTTCCAGCTACACACCTTTGGTCCTTCAACCCCTTCTTCCCATGAAACGGGGGGGGAATCCCTTCTTGGGTCAGTACACCCAAAGATCCCAAAAGAGAAGGAGATGAGGGGATGAAGTGTGGAAAGTGGCAAGTATGATCGAGAATGGCACAATGTCCTATCAAGGGGTCCTCCCAGTATAAAACCTATCCCTAAGGGTGACCACTTAATAGGGCACAATGTCAACCACCAAGGTGAAACAAGGAAAATAACATAATTTCCAAGAAGACGTTACATAATCAAAAGCAATTTAAAATGCAACAAACTCAAATGCCTCAAATATTGATATGACATTCACCATAATCCTTGGCTTGTACCTGATGGAGCAAGACCCAATGTCTTCCGAAAGCAAGTTGATGTGGTGGATACCCTCATTATGAACTTGAGATATGTGGTGGTGAAGTGAGTCTCTATCTATGCAAGTGGACACTGTTGGTCAATTTGTCTCTAGTCAGTACCCCATGTATGCAATGTGAGGGCCTCGAGACACCATCTCCTTAGTTATCCCTAGGAATTTTGGATAAACTTTGGCTCCTACTTGGGGACATGTACTCGTCGTAGAGTGCATGAGAACCACAATATCTCTTGGTGGACTTGTGCCTACACTGAAACATACAATTGTAAATTCTAGGGTGGTTCTATCACCCTTCATCCATATACATCAAAATTAAATCTAAAAAATAACAACTAATCTAGAAAATATTTTTTTGCCCATTTTTTTTTTTGAAAAATTTCTAAACTAAAAATGTAATATGATGAAAGCAATATGCAAGTAGAGAAAAATGAATATGAAATGCAACTAAACTACCATGAAAAATTAAGATGCAAATGCAAGGAAGCAAGATGACCTATCTACTTAGCTGGGGCCCGAGCCTTGAAGAAGTCAAGTGTCTTGAATGTAGTGTTGGAGAAGAGACCCATCCAATGGTAATGGCATATTTCTCCCATCCAAAGATGTTAAGTAATACTTCTCTTTTTTCAGACTTCTTCTTGATGATTAAGGGCCAAGCCAAGAGCTATCATCCTTTTGGTCATATTTAGGCTTTCCCTTCCTCTTGTCCCACATTAACGCAAGACTTCCTTCAGTTTAGTCGATGTAAGGTATATTCTTGATTTAAGGATACGAATGAGTCTCTGTGTTGACTGTATCTTTAATGGATTCCTCACGTTCTTTGTTTCCTTTATCTTCTTCCTTCTTCAATATCTAGATGGAACCTGGCCCTTTCCCTTGGAACTTCGTAAGCTTCTCCTTGTATTCATTTGTCATTGGGAGAAATGTATCTATGCAATCTTCCTGCACGAAAGGTATATCCCAAGGATCATACTCGATAATTTGACGAGGTACATCAAATTCATAGTCACTCATGTAGTCGGGACTGTTGGGGTCTATCACATGCTTTTCAGCTCTCTCTCGACTATACAAAATCTCAAAAGTGCCATCTCCCATAAGAATATGTGCATGGGTGAGATCCATGCTAAGAAAACCTCCAAGAGAAGCAGACCATCTTCTTGATAATAACATTCCCCAAGCATCTGGAATGTCAATCACTACGATGTTAATAAGGATGTTGATATGAGGGAAATCAATCAAGTAAACTTCAACTTTTTCACATAGCCCATAAACCTTGACCCTTTAAAATCAATTCCACAAATATTTCCATATGGTCGGGTCGTCTTTAATCCAAGTTACTCCATCACCTTCAAGGACATGACATTTGATGAGGCCCCAGAGTTCAGCATACAATTGTTTGAGTGGAGGATGGTTCATGCCAAAAGAAAGATAAAATGGAGGGTTACTGTCCCTTTGCTGATCAATATACATGGTGATTCGAGGGTCCTCCTTCTCGATTGGTACCTGTAATAACTTCAATATTTCCCTCCTCACAAAAGGAATTTTGCACATCTATGCTACAGGGACCATCATATTCAACTTCCCAAACATGGTCGACACGTTTATGTTCAACTTAATTTCCTCCTCGGTTGGAGTGGGACTTAGAAGAAACTCATGTACTGGAGGTGGAAGTGGTGGGAACATATTCTCTATAGATGGAGGAGGAGTTGTTTCTTTATGCCGAGGTTTCTGTGGAGGAGTTGAGGCTTTATTTCTTCTTGAATACGTCAAAATTTCTCTTTTCCTCAATTCCTTTCTTTGATCATCTGTCAACTGGTTCAAAACTCATAGTTGCCCTTATCTTACTCCTCTTCTTCTGGCTTCATCTATTTATTCTTGCGTAATCTCTTCCTCTTGGAAGTTACATATCATTTCCATGAAGTTCATACTATCAGGAGAGTCTTCATCTCATCATGGACATTTGTCTTCCCAGTTGGGCTACACCACTTAAATAGGCTGCAACACACCAAACCACCAGCAGGCGGGGCACGCTGCAGTCCCAGGACTTAATTCTCTGAACATATCTCGAATTCTAACAACATTTAATCCAAAAACAAGCATGAAAGAACCACATGCATTAATCAAGATCCATGCCACAACATAAAAGAGATAAACAACGTTCCATTCACAACAAATAGCCAACAGAAAGGCACATTAAAAATATGTATATCAGAGATAATTAAATACACAACATAAATAAACATTACACAAAAAACACAGAGAGCACTTATCTTTGCAAGTAAACGTTCACCAACTGGTTGCAAACTAAGGATGTTCCTCCCAACCATAGACATTGTTGTTCATTTACTCTCAACAACAGGTCACCCCTGAGCCAGGGCTATGAATCCACAAGGACGGGTCCTAGGCCAAGTCTAAACACACAACAGTTAGCTAAATAGATCTCAGGTTTCCCAACTTCACAAAAAATCCTAATTTCCAGCTCTCTTACCCCCTCAGTTTGCATAACCCCAAGAAATGAACACCTTTCTCTGCCATGCAGTCCCTGAGGCTGTTCCATTTCTCTCCAGGGCTCCAATGCTACTGGTCAGGAAATATCCCTACTGGAAAATCCAAAGACTCTCAGCTGTGGACAGTTCCATCCGAACTTCCATCAAGCTCATGAACACAAGCATCCATTCCCTCCTGGAATGATCAGTAAATCATTACATCCATTCAATGATGGCTCTCCTCTTCCTTCCATTCGTTTCCATGCTCAGCCCAAGAGCACACGAACTAGCAGTAGTGAGTGAAGAGGAATAAGAGCAAGAGAACAAGGTGAAGAAGACGAACCTGGGGAAGAGCGATCCCCTAACTTCACCCCAAGCCACCCTCACGCAGCCGTTCATATCCATGCTCAGACCAAGAGCATACAAATGCAACAAGAGTGAGGCTCCCAAAGATGAAGAGTGGAAAAGGTGTAACAATGAACAAATAAGAACAAGTGAACCCCCACCCAAACCAAAGATGGGTTTATATAATTACTTGGAAATCAAGAACCACATGGCCTCCCCCAAGAAGCTCATGTAACCCCTTTCTCCATAAAATCAATTATGGGTAAATAAAATAATAATAAAAAGACTTAGCCCCTCAAGCCCCCTCTCTTGTGGAATCATAACCCCCTATCTCTTTTGTCCTTGTCGGTCTTGCAGCCAACGATGTATTTTATTAAAGTATATGAAGTATTACATTTCCTAGGCACTCTGGCCCCTTTTCAACTTTAACGGCTCACTAGCCTAAGTCATATTTACATAATACATTATAGTTCATAAGGGTTAGAACCATGATTTTACATCCCCCTCCCCTTATTTTGGCACTGTCCTCAGTGCACAACACCATTCCAATGTTATTAACATTACAAATCCAGGCCCTATGGCCTTAATCCACAAAGGCAATCCAACCCTATCTTATATACATAGGCACTCTGGCCTAAAATTAAACATGTATCCATGGGCATTCTGACCCTAAACATGTATAATGATGTTTGGAATTTATAATTCTGGCAACAGTTCCAACCAACAAGCTCTCCTTCCCCCTCAGCCCTGCACAACCCTAAGAAATGAACCCCTTTTCTCTGCCATGTGGTCCCTCAGGTGGTTCCACTTCTCTTTAGGGATCCAATGCACTCAACCAGGAAGTTTCAGAGTTGTGGCTTCCAAAACCTCAACTGTAGCAAGTCCACTGGACTTTCTTTCTTCCATGCCTTTGTCATTTAGTTACTCCAACATCACCTTCTTTTCTCTCATAGTCTGGTACTTTTCTAGATCTTCATCATTCATCGTTTTCCTACAACATTTCAAATTAGCTAGCATATCAATTCACAATCTGTGCATAAAATTTTCATTTTTGCTCATATTCTAAGAGTAAATTTTCATAATCCAGTACAATACTTATCTGTGTGGTTCATGGATTTTCATCCATATGGCTGTCTCGTTAACTTGGCTCATTGTTTTCCTTTGACATACCCATTGTGTGCATGAACCCAATCAAGAGATATCAAAGTCTCCTCTTCCTTGTGGTCACTCACCTTCTAGGCCCAGGCTCAAGCATTCCCTTCTCTGCTATACAGTCCCTTAGGCAATCCATCTTGCCTGACCAAGGCTTTCTTGCACAATACGATTTCTAGAGACTTTATCGAGTCTTACAACCGAGGCAACTCTCTAGTGTGTGTTACCACAACATTACATATGCTAGGGTGATCATGGCTTACCACAGGGTCCTCATGTCCTAACAACAACCTTTTCCATGCCTGCCATCTTGCATATCCAACATCTCATCTGTATTATACACATACAGTCATCATGAGATATCATTATAACCATTTCCAATCATAAATGTGAAATCTGTTTTATACAGGAAAACAAAATTTTCCAAGCACGAGCTTTCTGCTCATAATGGTTGGCTCTGTAGGTGTAGATATCAGTCTTCCTTATGGGCTTACATCCTCACCATATCCAAGACCATTCTACCTACAATTTCTTCAATTTACATTTAGCTAAAACAATTCGTCAGTAATTATTAAATCATAATTCCCAAAACTGTTTTATATAGGAAAAATAAAACTTCTAGACATGAGCTTCTGCTCATAACAATTTGGCTCTTGCAACAATAGGCACTGGTCTTGTTTATGGGCTTACAACACTGTCATATCCAAGACCCTTTCCTCCTACAATTTCAACATTCCTCAACCAATCAAATTGTCAATATCTCATGTACAATATATATATATATTTTCATGGCAATGATTCAAAACAAAATCATAAAGTGATCTTAGAATTGTTTACAACTACAATTCAAACACTCCCATCAATCCAACTATCAATTGGAATGAACTCATCATTACCTACACATGTATTATCAACCAATATTTTCTTTCTTCTATCCAGAAATATCACTCTGTCTCCCCCATCAAAGCTTTTCTGTAATTTCTCATTATGTAGCTACTTTAGCTTGCAACTTTCTTGTTGTAATATCTAACAGTTCCTGAAGTGTTCTCAACTTCATGAGTTAGCAATACTCACATCATTTCAGCTGTTAGCATAATTATTTCCATGTTATATAATATATTCATGCATTCACCATAATGCATTCACTAATTCCACTTGTAACATTTTTAATAGCTCCAAAATTGATCTTGGAATTGTAACAACAACAATCCATTCACCTTCAACTAGTATTCATATTAAATATAATGCATCTATCCATATTTATGTATTTTTAGCGCCACATGATTTTCATAATGCAGTAATTAATTACTAAATAAAAATAACAATCAATGTGGCCATACCCATGGCCACATATACACAATGCATTCATGCATTGGCTACATAATACCACATAACTATGTCATGCATTCCACCATGATGAGTTGGAAGGTCTGGCCAATGACTCAACACATCATCCACACACTTCCTACTGCTTGCCTAACTATTTGGATACCTTCCTTTTCAACCCAAACACAACACCAAGAATATAATTCTTAAGTTCTCTTCAATGTCGGCAAAGAGGTTGCAGTCCAAACATCAGATATACAGTAGATACCATTGATCACTCACATAGCACTATATCCCTTCCATATCCAACCATATTATGGTCTCACACATGACTAGCTCTATGTATATTCACTATTATAGTAGGAGTATGTCTCCTGAATTAACCCGATTATGATCCCATATCCAATCATAACATAATATGAAACTAACATTTTATCTAAATGCATTCTAGCATCAACACCACTTACATACTCTAGGCCTTTGGCCATTACATATCAATTTATATACTGAAAATTAACTGAGGGAATTCTTACCTCAATCCCCTTCAACATGTATGCATCAACAACAACTAACTACATACTTGCCTGGTCGTTATCAACCTACTTGTTTCTATCTGACCAACTGATATTTGTAGAAGCTCACAGACTTCTTTCTTCATCATTTTGATCACCATTCCTGCCACCCTCATGGGTCTTCACATAGATGGAAATCATAAGCAACAACAACATCCACATATTTAACCATGCTATATCATTTTCCCTTGAATACATAATCCATCATTAGTCATACTCAAACATAATTTCATAATAATAGACTATTCTAGGTTCACAAGCATGTTATATGCATATCCAAGCATGTTATGTACATATGCAAAATTACATAGCCATATGCACCAAACACTCACTATTAGCATGCCTACTAATGCATATGCATATTAACTTCATTGTATGCCTCACACACTCTAGTGCATTTCCGTTTTAATTCACTTGTCCATTTATCTATTTATGTTGTAGTTGGTTGTCCTTGAATTTCTTCAGATCCTTGCTGCCTTGCGTGCTCCCATTTTTCTCATATGCACTATGGTTTCCTAGTTTGAATACTTTCCATCCAAGTTCCACTTGACCATTTTGCAATCCAACCAATGTACTCAAATTGCGACAACTCCCCTCGGGTAGTCATGCCCAATTTACCTTTATGAGACATTCCAGTACCCTGGAATGAAGTAGCTCAAACATTCCATCATTCTACTACAACATTCTTGAATCAAATTATGTTACTCCTTAGTTGTCCATTAGGTTACTTCATTAACATTTCCCTGTGAAACATACATTTCACACTTAATACGATTCCCCAATGGAAGTCCATTTCACTCAGTGACACTTTTCAAGTGAGAGAGCATTCCAATTCCTCTACATTGGCATCCTGCTTCCACTGCGAACTCTGATATCAGAAGTGGATTTCTTTTAAACTTAATATTTTCAACTATCTACACATTTCTACCTTCAAGGCTATGCCCTTCAATGACATTTTTAACCTGCTAGCTTCATATCCTATGTGAGGATTCTTTCTTTTGTAGTACCTTATCCGACTTCTGTAAGCTTTGTCATGCTTCCATGACTCTAATATCTGATCTTGTTCTTGAATTGATCTGATTATACCTCTAATCCTACCAAACCTGCAAGCAATCATCTGGTTATAATTATACATATTATACAAAATCGTCAATTAAATTTATAGGCACCTTTTTTGTTTAATTTATGAAGAAAAATTTATCAATTATAACAGTTATCCAAAAATAGAATTATTCCAGGTCATTCTACTCTGAATCAACTTTCCAACAACTGAAATCTCGCCCCAATCGGATATCGGAGTTGAAAGTTAGGGCTCCCTGAAAAAACACTTTCAGCCCCATGAGATGATACAAAAAATCAAAAATTGCAAAGGCGCTTCCTTCAAACCAAGTTCCATGTGACCACGGTTCGAAACTGCAAGCTTAATCACCCTTTAGTGCCTTGCTCCATGTTCTTCCACACGAGATCTTGCACGAACACCAAGTCCAAGGGATGGTTTACTTCTAGGCTCTTTTTACCTTAGCATGATACTGGCACTGGGACCAAGTCCTCCGGACTTCGGCCTTCGGTTGTTTTCCATTTCCAAACTCTGATTTCCCCCGTAGTTACAATTCATCGAAGCCTTTAATAACTCCAATAGAAAAAATGGACGGTCGAGATTTAATCCCTCGTCGAATGGATGACCCTACCCCCCATCTGGAGGCTTCAACGAGATCAACGACTACAACTTAATCAGGCGTTGAGACGGACGAATCTCAACCAATTCGAAAATTCGACGCTCCGAGATATTCAGTTCCCACACTGCTCAACTCCCCCAGATTGACAATTTGTCGAAGTGCTTACCCTGTCCTTCCACTGCTTGATCCAATGGTTGAGAAAGGTCCCAAAGGGATCCTAAATTGACAGTCTGCGTGCCTTCGCGACTTCTGGCTTCAACACTTTTCACTCGTAGAGACTTGAAAACCCTGGGAGTACCAAGTCTCTAGACTACGAGATCTACTGCCACGTGTCTTCTGGGATCAATGGTCATAATGTACTCCAGCCTTCAATCCTTTGGGAGTTCTCGACCCAACGCAAACTATCACATCTTTTTCCTCCGGAGTGCCCAGTCTCTGAACTGCATGATCTGTCTCCACGTGGTGAAATACTAGAAGCGGACACGTGTCCCAATCAAGTGGGTGACACGTGTCACATTCTAACTAACATTTCAATCTTCCATAGGTTCAAAACTCACTGACACGTGGCACACATCCCATGTGTCCACGTCATCCCAGGTGACATCCTGATTCATGTCACTTCAAAATTTTAGGCTTCGAAAGATTTTACGCTTGCATTCTAGGGTCCACATCACCTCCAGGTGATGTCATCATGCCCCACCAGTTTGACTCCTCAGGCTTTAGAACTTCGCGATTCAAGAGTTTCCACACTGTCACACTCAAATTCTCCCGAACTCTGAATTCCCAAACTAGCTAATCTGTCAACACATGTCTACCTTATTGGACGGTCCGTATTAACTCTGAACTTCGAGATTTCAGAAGTTCTGGCTTTTCACATCTGTCTTTCTTTTGAAGTGGTTATCTGCTGGAGTGAAGGATCTTTTGCCATGTGTCCACTCTGATCAACGGTCTGGATCTACTCCGGCTCTTCAGAGCTTCAGGATTTCGGGAGTCCTTTACTCACTCAACTTCTTCTTGCTTGCTCCCGGATTACGAGATCACCTGACACATGTCCCTTGCTTGAAGATCAATGACCACAAGTGATTGTGGAGACTCAACTCGCTCACTCTTTAATTTCCTTACCGGTATCTGCAAAGGGAAGATGCTCGTCTGTAGTGGGATCAATATCCACCGTTGATCTGTTGATCTAGCTAGATCAACGATCTTGAGTGATTGCTGGGTCACAAATTGCTCACGCTTTAATTTCCTTCCCAATCTTCGCAATGGCTCCCCATCGTCGATCTCCCTTCAATGAGATCTGAAGGTTGTGACTTAAACATACTCAACCTTTTACTTCGCCTTCATCGGACGACCCTTGTTCACCTGCCCTTCTATCCAATGATCCCAGATCTCTCTTGATCCCACAGTGGCGATCGCTCTCGAATTCAAAAGGGATGGTCACGATCATTCGATCCCTTACAAAGGATCTTTGACGTTCTATCTCCTACATAAATTCTACAATGCCATTCCTCCTGAGCTTTTCAACTTCAAGGTCAGAATTCGATCTCAACCATGAGACTCTGACCAATAGACCCTGCCCATATTGGCCTAATGTTTCAACCAGAAGCTCTGATACCAATCTGTAACATACCCAACCACCGACAGGCTAGGCTACACCACTTAAACAGGTTTCAACACACCCAACCACCAACAGGCAGGGCACGCTGCAGTCCCAAGACTCAGTTCTCTGAACGGATATCGAATTCTAACAACATTTAATCTGAAAACAAGCATGAAAGAACCACATGCATTAATCAATATCCATGCCACAACATAAAAGAGATAAACAATGTGCCATGCACAACAAATAGCCAACAGACAGGCACATTGAAAATACATATATCAGAGATAATTAAATACACAACAGAAATAAACATTACACATAAAACACATAGAGCACTTATATTTGCAAGTAAACCACCAACTGGTTGCAGACCAAGGACGTTTCTCCCAACCATAGACATTGTTGTTCATTTATTCTCAACAACAGGTCACCCCCGAGCTAGGGCTATGAATCCACAAAGACGGGTCCTATGCCAAGTCTAAACACACAGTAGTTGGCTAAGTAGCTCTCAGGTTTCCCAACCTCACAATAAATCATAATTTCCATCTCTCTTACCCCCTCAGCCTGCACAACCACAAGAAATGAACACCTTTCTCTGCCATGCAGTCCCCGAGGCTGTTCCATTTCTCTCCAAGGCACTAGTGCTACTGGTTAGGAAATCTCCCTACTGGAAACTCCAAGGACTCTCAGTTGTGGATAGTTCCATCCAAACTGCCATCAAGCTCATGCACACGGGCATTCATTCCCTCCTGGAATGATCAATAAGCCATTACAACCATTCAATGATGGCTCTCCTATTCCTACCATTTGTTTCCATGCTCAGCCCAAGAGCACATGAACTAGCAGTAGTGAGTGAAGAGGAAGAAGAACAAGAGAACAAGGGGAAGAGCGATCCCCTAACTTCACCCCAAGCCACCCTCACACAACCGTTCATATCCATGCTCAGACCAAGAGCATATAAATGCAACAAGAGTGAGGCTCCCAAAGATGAAGAGTGGAAATTGTGTAACAATGAATGAATAGGAACAAGTGAACCCCCACCCAAACCAAAGATGGGTTTATATAATTACTTGAAATCAAGAACCACATTGCCTCCCCCAAGAAGCTCATGTAACCCCTTTTCTCCATAAAATCAATTATGGGTAAATAAAATAATAATAAAAAGATTGATCCCCTCAAGTCCCCTCTCTCGTGAAATCATATCCCCCTATCTCTTTTGTCCTTGTTGGTCTTGCAGCCAATGGTGCATTTTATTAAAGCATATGAAGTATTACATTTCCTAGGCACTCTGGCCCCTTTTCAACTTTACCGGCTCACCAGCCTAAGTCATATTTACATAATACATTATAGTTCACAAGGGTTAGAACCAAGATGTTACAAAGGTTCTTGGCATGGAGAACACCATGGTGTCTCTTCTGTGTTGACCATTATGACTGGGTTCAACGTGTCAAGATATTTTCCCTCTTGTTGAGGCCTTGGATTCCATCCTGTGGCATCTCTCTGCTGCCTAACAAACTGGGATTTGGGGGCAGATTGATTTCTGTCCACAGTGGTCAAGTGACCCATGATCTGATTCTGAACGTGAACAAACTGAGTACTTATCTGTTCTATCTTCTAAGTCAAGAGAACAATCAGATCTGGTGCATTGCTATTGGAGGCTTTAGTCTTTGCTTCTATATTAGCACGAGGATACTAAAAAGGCTCAACCTTTGAGTCAACAAGATTTTCTTCAATCTCTGCATTATAATCCTTGGCTTGTGGTAGGGTTGTGGCATTCTTATTCTTCAGGATGAAACATAATTTCCCATCGAAAGAATTCATATAAAGGAGACAAACAAATGTATATGTAGGACATATATCTGTCAAGATTCGGCTATATGATACGTCAAACCTGTTGTCAAATTCACTCACTGTCTCATTCTCCTTCTTCTTTATCTCATTGAACTGAGCTATAAGCATTATGTTTTCTTTCTTAGTTGTCCATCTATTCTTGAATAACTTGGAAAAGTCTTCATAAGATGCTATGTGATTATTAGGAAGTCCTCTGAACCATCTCTGAGCATCTTCTGTCAATGATGAAGCTAGTAGCTTCATTGCTACATCCTCATGTTCCACTTATACATTTTCCTTGTCTCGGCCCATAGCATAAAGATGATCATTGACAATGATCACATTATTTCTTGGAAACTTTGGAAACCATTTGTGAGACTCCTTTGGCATGGTAATGGGATATCCGAGGATGGTGGCCATGTTTAAGGGTTTGTATAGGTCATTTTACCAAGGGTGAGCCATTGGAGCAAGCGAAAGGGTACCTTGGAAGAAGGTTTTGACAATGAGAGACCCGAGGGAGGCCTTCTTCGGTAAACTTTAGGAAGCTTGAATCTCTAAGGGGGAAAAGTCTGGAGGGAAGATGGATTTTGGGAAGGTATACCAGATGAGTACTCTTTACATATTTGTATGCTTTTCATGCTTCAAAGTTAGTCAAGATTCTTGTTTGGGAGGGTGACTTTACCTGTAGTGGATACTATTGTTGTTGAGGGGCGAGTTTGTTGTTGGATCAAAGCTCTTCATAGATGTCGAGTTCTACTATTACAGGGCCGAGTTGCAAAGCAAGGAGGGCACATTCCCTTAGTTGAGGTCATGCTATTGGATGCAAGGAGGTCAAGACTTTGTTGGGTCCAAACTCGTGTGGTTGGGGCTGGGCTATTGTTGTTTGGGAGGCCTAATACTCTGCTAGAACATAGTTACCATTGCTAGAGAAGATCTACTTGAGGAAGGACAGATTCTGATGTTATATTGCTGCATATTTAGAAGTATAATAAGTATATATTATATTGGTGTACTTCTTCTATCACAAGTAATCTATTTAATTAATAAATCAGTTCATATTTGGGATAACATTGTTGTCATTTGGTTATGTTACTTCTATAGTATGTGGTTGTTGTAATTTATTTATAATCCACACATTCACTTAGCACCAAATACATGTTCAAACATTGGCAAACACATCAAGAAAAAACCAACCAACAATGCATAAAATTCAATAGCAACAGTAAGAAGGTTTATACAATGTAAAATACACCTACAACCTAAGTGTTTGACAAAAGTCAACACTAAGAAATACATATATATTACTACAACAATGAAGTGGGAGTTTGTCATCAAGGTGTTTGACGAAATGTCTACACTACTAAACTAAGTAAAAATCAAAATATTTAGTGGGGACATTACACCCTCATGGCGGTGAACGAGTCTTGGTGCTTGAAAAGCTTGTTTTCCAACTCATCTTCTCTTTGCCTCCAATATTGAATTTCTTCTTGGATCTTCCTATTGAACTCTCTCAACTATTATAAATTTTCCCTATTCAAGGCCTTTCCCATGGAAACTTCTTCAAGGTCCTTGACGAACCTTCTCCAATACCATCTGATCTATGAATGGTAGGATTATGGCCTATCTGTCTCATCAACACATATGTGAAATGAATTAGCTTCTCAATCCAATTTTAGGTTCAAGGATTCACTTATGTTTCAATGCACTCTATTTTTTTTTATTTCCAACAAGTATAACAAATTTCATGATTATAATCCTGAATATGAGTTCAAGCCTCTCTACTATTAGTGGCTTTGTCTCAAATTGGTTTTCAAGCTCGAGCTACTTCTTAGCATTTCCAATACCAATGCTTCAAGAAAATAGTCACGTACAAGTGCCCATGCAATTCTCTATCCTTCGATTACATATCCATATACCCCTATGCCTATAATTGTATCCAAGGCATATGGGCTTTAGGGTATAGGCAAATGAGTAATACTCATTGATTTAGGGAGAGACCCATATCTCTCCCATGCCAGGGATTAGCAAACAATTGATTGGACTGTGTATAATGCTCTTCCAATTAAAAACATTGTGTATAATGATCTGGGAAATGGATATTCAAACCACCATCGAATCTGTGTGGCAAGTCATAGCATTTGTTGCAAATATGATATAAGTTCATATTTGAGTGAACAAGCTCCAGTGAAAATTGTGTATGAGACAAGGTGGAAGTCTAAACGAAATTGATGGCCCATGATTGTAGAGGAAAATAGCTAAATATCCATGTTCAAATACTAACCCAATGTTCCCATTGAAAAACATGAAAGGCGACTTGTAGATTCGACCACAATGAGCCCCACTTTACAAATCCCATTTTCAAGGCACAATCATTCTCCAATATAAGTATGATGGTACAAAAAATTAGTATTAGGGTTGATGTTTCCACATTCATGCATAGATTTAGTGATGAATCAATTGCTTTGAGTGATTGTACAACACGTATATGGGTCAAAAAGTGTGTGGGCTAAGGAAAAACACCAACAACAAGGGTATGGTTGTAGGTGTATCTTCCAATTCATTAATAGAGAACTTGAGGCACCACATTTTTTGTATCTCTCATACAATAGTCCAGAAATTCATGAATATAGCCAAAAAATCCATAGCAAAGATTGTTTCAGCACACATTAAATTAATGAATCAAAGCCACAAAACTAAACCAACTACACACATATTTTAACATCAATGGGAATCTTATTAAGCTAAAAAGATAAATATAAAGGGGCGAGCCTTACACAAACTTTGTGTATTCTTACTCACTAACAATACAAAATCACATGCAACAATGGCTTAGAGGCACCTTTTCTCATTGTGGACAAGATGTTTTACTCCTTCATCCATTGATATTTGCGCAGGTTACCCTCTTCAAGCTTCCATTTTTGCTACTGCCCTCCCAAATATTTCTTGCATCTCCCTTCTGTTTCCCTCTTCATTACAACCCTCATTGTTTTCACGGGCTACCTTTGGAAGGAAAACCATCACATGGTTCATTTCCCCTTCCCATTTTTCCAAAAAGACAAAATGAAAAAAAACAAACAAACAAACAATTTCAAGTATATGACAATTTTGCAAAAGAATTTAGGCAAGGATTCAATTTGGATCACCATCCTTCTAGAGACTTGGAACCATCGAAATACAGAGTCCATATGTCAGGGTTATATTGGAATTTTGTTTTGTTCTTGTTTGATTTTTTTTTGAATTATCGATTGTATTAATATTTAGATGTTTTACAATGTTGGTGCTGGTTCCCCTCTGAGGAAAAATATCATCTTGTAAGACTAACTTGTATTTCTGTGTTTCAAGTATTCCAGAAGTTAAAGAAACAAAATTTCCAAAATTGGAATCTAAAGCATAATTGACAAGAATAGGACATCCTAAGGATGAAGGTTCATTAATTGCTCCAAATATGTTACTATATTCTTCATATACTTTTCCCTATATATCCTAATTTTGTTTGGTTTTCCATTCCATGGAAGCTAGAGATGTGACCAGTTTGATGCAAAATAACCTTCCAATTTTTGTGACCAATTTCGGCTAAGAAGGAGACCATATGCCTTTGAGATATCAACCACCACTATGTCAATAACTTAATGAACCTTGGGATTCTATACTATTCTGATCAAGACATCCTTCAACTCACCAATTACCTTTACTTCAAATCTATCCAAATGAATAATGTGTGTTGAATATTTGGTTGGGGTTGCATTAAATTTTTTACACATAGAGTATGGCATAACGTTTGAAGAAGCTCCTAAGTGAGCTAAACAATTATGAATGTTAGCTCCAGTAATATGTTAGCTACCARTTTCATGGMATTTATCCATTGCACATGTCCTCTCAGAATTATTCTCTTGATGATAGTTACAATAATGATCCATAACTACTTCTAAATCAATATTTAATGTTTTTGGGGGTGGTTCAATATATTTGGGAGGAAAAGGCATTATGAAGAATGGMTTATATGGACTTTGATTTGAGGTTCGTTCACCATAACTTTTCTTCATATCAATTATTTCACTTGACAACTTTTTAATCATCCTATGCATTCTTTCCATGTCCATAGAATCTTTCTCTTTACCTTTCGTGGGTTGCCTTGTTTGTGGTCTAGTCAAAATAATATTCTTTTTAGGTGGATTTACTTCCTTCTTTCCTAGAGTTTTTTTTTCCTTATCTACACCCTTTCATTTCAAATTCAATTTTCTTAGCTTCCTCAAAATTGAACGCGGAAGCGTTCCTACCTGTTCTTTTCACAAACATCGAAATCGATGCTAGTAAAGCATTAACATAAACTTCAATATGCAATTCCTAGGTAGGGGTAGTGCCTTCGTGGAACTTATTTAAAACCGTAGTGAACCTTTAATTCAAATATTTTTCTTTCTCCTCATGACCCATAACTAAAGCAAACAATTCATCCATAAAGGCTCCAATAGTAGTTTCCTCCCCAAATTTATCTATGAAATGCTTTTTTATTTGTTTGTTTGTTAGAAATTCCCGTCACTTGTGGGGCCAACATCACAACCATTGGATAAGAAACTACAACCCAGGGGCATTTAAGCTATCAAAATCACCTGGGTGTTGCACCCGACCTGGGCCACATCGACCCTTAACATGGATGTATTTTTGGGTGTCTCCTCCTAACTATACACATCGTAAGGATATTGAACTCGGGCCTCCTAGAAAATGGAACCGACACCTTAAGCATATGTGCTAGTGGGACTTGACTTAACAATTTGAAAGACATGGAGGTGGGATTTGATCCAATTAGGTGTGCATGGGTCACGATACCATTTAATATAGTATCTCTGGGTGAAATCACATGTTCGAACACTACCTCAAGGCACGCCCATGGCTCCAAGTAAGGACCTCACGAGAATTGAACCTTTCCCAATGGTGAAAAACTCCTCGCTTTCCACCATGGGACCCAAACCATTTGGGCCTCTATGAAATCCTTTTGAAAATCATCCCAAATAATGATTGATCCCATAGAAAAATTGAAATAATATGTTGATGTTGTGTTCTAAAAAATGCAAGGGAAAAGACGAAAAACTACATCTTCATGTTGCACATTTATTAATCTGATGGATAGAATAAATTTCTTAACATAATCTTCTGGGAGACTAGCTATTTTGGGGTCATATTTAGGTAGTAAGCAGTCATGGTGTTTAGGTAAATTATGAAGGGGAACATGTAAGTCCAAAGTACCCCAGGCCAACCATAGTTGATTAACGTTCTAGTTGTTATCCATTATATTGTCAAGACCTGGGTTATACCTCTCTGAATTTGAGTTTGAATTTTCTTGGTAGTCAAAGTGTATACACTCCAGTGGAGTTATAACATGGGTGTTGGGATTAGTGGGAATTAGACTAAAAGGTTGAACAATTTCTTGTAAGGCTAATTCTACCAAATCCTAAACTATGTGAACCAGAGTATGTTCAAGAGTTGAGACTACAGTTTTGGAGGTGTTTCTTTAATGAGGAAGCAAAGGATCTATAGACCATGCATCAATTTTCCTAGCATAATCTTGGATTATACATATAAAATCATTTACCTTTGTTAGAAAAATAGGATCGTGGAGCAATAAAATAATACAAATGCGGAAATAAAACACATAAGATACACAATACAATAGAGACACATATATATGTGGTTCACCCAGTGTGGGTTACGCCCACCAGAGAAATTTCCAACTCCTTCCTTTTTATTATCCAACAAAAAGAAGAGATACAACCTACAACACACCTGATGTAAATTCCTCTTCTTTCTCTCACAATATCATCTCTTAGAATACAATATTTGCGATAATGCACAACCACAATAAAATTCCCTCATAAGAGAGGGTTGCCTTCTAGGGAAAAAAATCCTAAAATAATTTCTACCGTCATATCCACGACCTTAGAATGAATGGTCCAGATTCATTGTGAAATTACAATATTTTACAAGGCAAATTTTCCCAAAATTTCACTTTGGGGCTGTTGCCCCCGAATCCCTTACCAG
>SNQJ01S0001740.1:91806-144723 GCA_010110895.2 Picea sitchensis
GGGGGGGGGGGGGGAACCCATCCACACCCCCCCATTAGGGAATGGGGTCCAAGCACGACTGAAACAAACCTCTAAATCAGGAAGATAATCAGGCTCCACAACCAACAACCTTGTTTGATACTGCATATGAGATCAACTCAGTATCAAGTCCAATGTTGTTCACACCTTGTAGTGTAATGTTTTCATAGGTTTTACCTTTAGGGCTAAGAATTTCCAAATATGGGTTGTTTGTAAGGCTTTCCATACACATGGCCTCCTTCTAGTGCCAATTCTGTTGAGGGGGATGGATTCCCAATGCTCAACAATAGGGATTAAACCCAATGACGAGGCCCAATTAGACTCTTCCCTGTTTGATATGGAATAATCCTTTGGGTTAATGGTCCATCAACCATTCAACAAGCTTTATATTTTCTTTCTGTAACTTCATCATGATATTTTTACATTTTATGGTTTTATAATAATAAATACAGAACCTCAATTAATCTAACGAGTTTGGAGAAATATGTTTTACACGAAAATCTATGGAAACA
The DNA here is from genome assembly GCA_010110895.2 of Picea sitchensis. Classification (NCBI taxonomy): domain Eukaryota; kingdom Viridiplantae; phylum Streptophyta; class Pinopsida; order Pinales; family Pinaceae; genus Picea; species Picea sitchensis. Next base: position 92,337 of record SNQJ01S0001740.1, read on the forward strand.
ATAAATGAAAACCAAGTTAGCAACTTTTGATTCTTTTGGAAGTAATTCGTCTAAGAACTAATTATTGCATGATAACTCTTAGGAAACATGAATATGATAATGTTGAGAGAGATGGAAATTATACAAATACCAAGGATTAGTTCTAAAATCATTCCATGCTTAAATAACAAAAAATGCAAAATAACTGTGAAAGCAAGTAACCATTCACTGAAACACACTTAACAATTTATTCAAACATATAAGATAGCTTAACAACAATGAAATCCTTACTAGACGCCCATGGCATTTAATCAACCATAGAATAATATACAATAAGAAGAAATACATAGATATTCAACAAACCAAAAATGTCTTGACCCTAAAAAGAGTTTCAAAATTCAACTTTGAAATAGTTCTCTACTACAATCCTTGTAAAATTTACCCTAGATACAAAAGACCCTTTCTGTGGAGATCGATTTCATTATTTATAATCAAAATTTCAATTTTAACATAGAATAAAGCAATATATATATAATCTTGCATTTGACTATGATTCTAGCGGAATGGATGATTCGACAAAATGCATGCTCAACATCATAGCTGGCCCATTGCTTAAATAATTCTTGACACAAACAAGTGTATGGGAATTCATGTTGGTCCATGGATAAACTTAAGTTCTCCTTTTCATTCTTGAAGCATTCAATATATTTTTCTATTCTTGGAATTAACAACCCTAGTATATTATCCGTCTTAACCTCACTAACAAGATATTTTTCCATGTAACCACATTCTATCGATGTTATTCCTTTGTCATCCACCTCATATTTATCTACAATTTGTTTAAACTCTAACATACTTCATCTATTGGATGGACTTCCTCAGGCTGGATGAATATGGGGAAGTGATTGTCATACACAACCTAGTTGATATAGTTCCATAATTTCAAACAAGCCGACCATTCATCATTAATTTCATTGTCGAATTTTCCCAATATTGTGTTGCTTTCTATATCCCTGCTATACCTTTCTTGAGCTCTAAAGATGTCCTAAAAACAATCTTAGTTTAACATTAATTTATGAACCCAAGAATTTGTCTTTTCTTTCAAGAATATCGACAAAGTCTATGCATATAGCTGTGGAGGTTAAAATCGCGTAGCTAAAGCAACTATGAGTTTATCAATAATCCAATTCCTCACACATTCATTCTGAAACTAAGAATTTACTTAACGGAATTGTAATTTAATCTAAAACATGCTTGTGAATTAAATGCATTAACCAAATTGCTGAATTCATCTAGCTAAGAAACAATAATTAAATCTATGAAAATGCTTAATAAACCGATCTATCAATGACTGTCTAACCTGCTGGAAAAAAACAACTAAGCACTGTAAAATCGAGAAGGAACATCAAATGTAACTTTAGCGAAATGAACAAAAAATGTAACTTTAAGCGAAAGGAACAACAAATGCTAACTTAATAAAATGGACAACGTATGTGAAAATGAGAGGAACTGTTGATCAACAAACTACAACAATGAGAAATGGAACAACAATCTATAACATTCAAATGAAACATCTATCCTCTGTAATCAAATATCATAAGTAATTTATGAAGACATCAACACTCTCACACATTTATCTTAACTGTTGCAAAGAGATTTAAATCACAAAACTGAAATCAAATCGATACGATTACAGATTGAGACAGTAACTCCTTCCGACTGGGCCCACAGTCTTCAAAAGTACTGCTGCTAGAAACTCAGTATGAAAATATGGTAAAAACGCTCAAAGCTTCTATTAATTCCATAACTTGTACAACATTTACAATAGGCTACTTGAACAGAGCAATTCAGAGATCCGAATGCTTGGATAAACTTCTTGGATATGTCTTTATGATTCATTTCCCTCTATATATTACAATGACATGGGTAAATTAAGCTATCCTGAGGATCGAGAGATCCTCAGGATTGCTTTTACTATTTATAAAGATTACAAAATAGAGAATCGATCTTCCTCAAAATTGCTTTGCACCTGATTTCCTTGACCTCCAATAGTCTGCACATCTTCATAATCTTTGAGTTTGACCATATTTGTCCATTCCTGCAATAAAATCAAACAATTCAAACCAAAATTCAGAAATGATCTAATATTACTTAATAACATTTCTAGAAGTCTTTTTAATCATTTTATTTCCTAATTATCTCTAATTGATAGAAAAGTCAATCAAGGTTATATCATAAACCATGGTAACAAGGAGGATATTTGTACCTTTTTCTCGACTCAACATACCCCCCAACTTAACTTCTTGCATGTCCTCATGCAAACAAAGATTTTACATGTAAAAAACTGATAATGAAAGGAGGTGAGGTCTGTTCACTAGGTCTCCTGAACCCATTCTTACTTCTGAGCTCTTCAAAAGCAACTTCTTCCTTCTTCCTATTGATCTGATAATCACTTTGGTAACCTTCTGGAGGATACCAAATAATAGGAGGGCTATATCTGCACCCAATCCAGGAAGGTCCTTCATCCAGGATCATTTTGGCATATCTCTCCAACCTGAAGGTAGTCGCTTGAAAGGTTTTGAAGCCAAAGGGTTCTCTACTCTTGACTGCATTTGGGGAGGCATCCCATCTTAGTTTGGAAGAAGCAATAACTTCTTCTTTAAGCTCCCTAAAATATGGTAGACCTGAACGTACAACCTGTCGGTGGATAGGGGCTACGGATTCTATAACCTTTTCCCTTTTCATGAATGTTCTGTGCCTCATAATGGACGGAAAGGATTTAGGAGGTTCCCCTCTGATCCAGAGGTCTAACCCAGTCTCCCTCTTCATGAAAACCTTGTGTGATTTAGCCCACTTGGTTTGGTCCTTGGTAAAAGACAAAAATGCTTGAAACTGTATGTCCCCAATGAAAGGATTAGGGTTCTCTTTTATGTTTTCTCCCAAGATGAAGTTGTGGAGGTACAACTCACACATACAGTATTGCACTCCTTCTTTCTATTCTCTAAAGCATGAAACAAACTCAGAAATAGTGGTGAACTCAATTGGTTTGCCTTCTCTTATAGCTTTTATCCTTAGCAACAAATAATGCTCCAATAAAAATAAAGTGTAATTGGTAGCAGGATCCCTACAGGCTACTATATCAGAATATATAGAGCAAATTTATTTGATTTGCTCCAAATATTTTTCTAACTAGCCCTATACTTTATTCACCTTCCCTTGGGCTCTTCTTAGCTCAAAAAAAGTCTCGTTCTCTGTTGCTGACATGGATTTAATTTGTTTGACAACTCTCTGATGCTTTTCCATGGTTACGATTTCATCTCTGCTTTGAGTCATGGCTTGCTGGGATTGCATCGGTTCTGCCTCCAACCTGCTAATAATAACATCATGTTCAGGGGACTGAAATGCTTCCTCAGTCTGAACAACTGTCTCTTCTGTTGCTGGGGCATCTGTTTGGGTCTCTGCATCAATTGTCTCTAAAGGAGCAGGGAAATCTGTAGGAAACACTTCCTCGGGTTGGGCAGTTGTTTCTTCTGCTGCTGGAATCTATGTTTGAGTTTCCAAAGGAATCACTTCTTCATTTTGAACAACTGCTTCCTCTGCTACTGGACTCTCTGTTTGAGCTTCCATCTCTGTTGTTTCTTCAGGGGCATGCAACGTTATCTGTGTTCCAACAGAACTTGTATGGACTGTCCTACTAAGAAGTGGGTTCCTTCCCTGTGTTCTAGGGCTTTTGGATTTCTTCCTTTCATAGGCCTTATCGGCTTGCTCCAATTGTTTCCTTAATTATTTAATTGTTTCTTTGAGTCTACCAACTTTCTTCTTTAGTACTTTAATTTTTTTAACCCCTCTCCTCAACAACTTGTTTTCCTATTTCAGTTTTCTGATTTTATTGTGGCCTTTGCCTGCTATTTTCTGTTTATGGGGAATGTCAGGGTTTTCCTCACTTTGATCAGCTAATGCCTATTCCCTTGTTTCTTCTGTGTGCTCTGTCTGTTCTACATGGCTATTTACCTTAGTGTGAGGTTCTAGCTATTCTGTATCTTCGGTGAATGGCATCTCTATGCCAGGGGGGTCCAAGGCAGGGTTTGAAGAGGAAGTTGGTGCTTGGTTCTCTTCAGACCTGCTTGTGTCTTTGGTGACTAATGCACGTAAGTTCCCCAGTACTTGATCCATCTCTACCTCATAACTTTTGAAGAACTATTCTATAAGGCTTTCAAGTGATGGCTGTGTATTTTCCCGAGTGTTTTCCTGTAAGGGTTGTTCTGTTTGTTCAATTTCCTAAATATTTTTCTGTGAGGGCTGTTCTGTCTGTGTGGTTTCCTAAATATTTTCAGGTTGAATTATCTTTTTGCCTCTTCTTCTTTTCATAGTAGAGGTTTTAGGAACAACAATTGTTCTTTTTCTCTTCTTCTTTGATGTTTCTTCCTGTGAGGTCTGAGTTTCTACCAGTTGGATGGGGTTTGCTTCAATTTCAAGCTAGGGTAATGGAACTTCCATTTGGGCACTGCCTCCTTCTTCCTGAGCTGTCTCAATTCTTCGTGAGGGTGTTTCTTGGTGGATTTCGGGTTGTTCGATTTGTAGGGGCCTATCAACCTCGATTAGATCACCCCAAGTTATTTGAGTTTGGCTTAGGGACCTGTTTACTATTAGCTTTACTAGTCCATGGTGACTAATTATAGTGACATGATCTTTAGCCTTATGAGTTCTTGCAACAACCTCATGTAACATGGAATTTAGAAAAAATGGCAAATTTATTACTAACCTCTATTTTAACACTGCTAACAATTTGAGGTGGCGCGACTGCACCACATCGTACCTCCGATCACAGGTGATATACCTTTGTATTACTCCTGCCAGCTCCCTCCATGGCTTGTTGAGAGTGGTGGGGTTGAGTCCCTTCCCCTTTTTATCGACTTCTTCTCTAGGTTCTACGAAACATTCCACAACCTCCTTGAGCGCTGTATACTTCCCTGTCCACTATATGCCTTCATTGGGGAGGCCTGTAACCTCCTCTATAATTTCCTCAGTGACCGAAATTTGTATGTCTCTGATCACAGAGACTCCTCTTTGCAAATTATGGAAAAATTCTAGCATGATATTTGTGTCATATCCCTGCAATTTGGTGAAATATTCTATCCACCCTAGATGATGTAAAATTTCCCTCGCTTGGTCGGTTACCTGCAACAATGTGGGCTCTCGACGTACACTTCATCCGCCCATCTCTTATGTGAACAGATGAGGACAACTATCGTTCCTAACTGTAGCTTAGTTCGACCAGCTTTTGAGACAATATTACCAGAAACAACGAATATCATAGAACAACAGATGTATATAAAAATGTGAGTTTTCCATTTATTGCAATCATTATGATCTATCGGTAAATGTGCAGAATATCTGCCCCCTCATAAATGGAAAGGTCAACCTCGACCGTCGACATGTGCAAGTGTAATGATGAAAGGTAGTTCAAGTGAAGTGTGATTACTACGCCGCCTCCGCCCCTGGGAGATCAATCATTAGTAACCTTCAAAAGCACTTTAACATTAATCAAGAACAATAATCATTCTTGTGTGGGAAATTCAAATTTACATACCTATGTTCAAAAAAAGTTTAAGGAAAAAGATCTCGAATAATTTACATTTTTTTACGTGTTTTAAAAATATTCCACATGTCATAACCTTGTTACTTTCCCTTGTTATTGGATATAACCAAAATGATAGCCTCGTTGTTAGTAAAGGAAGTCTAGGAACACACAAAAAACTTGGCGTATTTAAGGTAAACTTTCATACCACAGGCATATCCACTACTGCCAGTAGGCATCCATAGCCTCGACAGGGTTGCCTTTTAATCCATACATGAGGCCGTATCCTCAATAAATAGTTTGAATTGTCTTTTCCCAAAAACATCACTATCCTGGTTTGGTAGCCAGATAACGATAATGCCACTCACTAGATCGTAATCTAAGTGAACAAGTCGTCTCATGATGAGACCTCTTGTCCTTTGACGAAAAAAATACCAAAGGCCATTGCCTTGGTGTGGTAGCCATAGTGGGAATTTCACTTATGCTATTATCTTATGATTGTGGCAGGTTGGCTCGTGATGAGACCCCCTATCCTTTGTGGGAGAAGTTTATTACTTATATTTAATTTTTGTTTCCATCGTTTTTTTTTTTGGAGGCTCTATTAAGGGAGGCTCATCTACTCCTTAAGAGTGGGGGATGGCATAAGAAGTGTAAGAACGCCAAGTAAAATGTGTTTTAGACTCCTTATTATGATATGAAGGCAAATTATCATTCAAGTATATGTATATATATGTATTGGAAAGAAACGAATTATGGTGGTTAAGGATTATGAAAAATATTTAAGATAATTCAAAGAAATTAATCCAAAAACAATTCGATAAGGTATGCTAGATAGTCCACACAAAAATGACAAATTGTTATATGATAATTAGAAGTGGTGCTGATGAAAATTAGTGAAGGTCATACCCAAAGGAATGGCTAACTTAATAATGGCATGCTTGTTCATGAGAAAATAATTGTGACTTTTGAGAGAAAGGAACAACAATAAGGAAAAACCACAAAAGGAACAATAGTTGTTCCTTTCGAATGAACAACACTATCCGAAAAAGGAATAACAGTCACACCAAAGGGAATGACAGTCTCTACTTTCAAATGGATGACACTACTTGTGAAGGAAACAACAATCGCACAAAGGGAAGGACAGTTGTTTCGTTCGAATGAACGACAACTATGCGCAAAGGGAACACCAATCACACAAAATGAACAATAGTTGTTCTGTTCGAATGAACGCCAACTACGCACAAAGGGAACAACAATCGCATGAAGGGAACGACTGTTGTTCCGTTTGAATGAACGACAACTGCGCGCAAAGGGAACAAAAATTACACGAAGGGAATGACAGTTGTTCTGTTCCAACTGAACGACAACAATGATGTTCAAATTTTTAACCATCTAATTAAGTGATTGTAAACCTCCCACAAACATTTTTGTTTTAGTGAATCTAGGATTGATTAGTCATCAACTAAATTCAGTCAATTTTTATAGGTAGGTTTATTCAATAATCGAATTATTGGATGGTTCATTAGTGTCATGCATTGATTACAATTGCCTAATTTTTGCTGCGGAACATGACATATTCATCTTCTGTGAAAATAGGGTTTATATTCGATAGGTTTTTCAAACTAAGACAAGAGTAAGGAATAGAAAATAGTGCTAATTATGTTCATTACAATCATCTCTTTTAGTTCTTATTTTCTCAAGTGACATCCCTAGAAAGAAAAAAACTAAAAACTCAATCAAATCTGTAAAGAAAACTATATACAATATGTATAGTGCTGGTAAGAATCAAAATTTATGAATTTGAAGCTACTGGGTTACCTTCCCATCCAGCTAAAATCTAAACAGTAGGGTCCTTACTTACTTCTTGGCAAAATGATTCTTTTGAAAACGACTAATGGTAGAGTCGTAGCCGATGTCCATTTACCAGAAAAAGGAGAACTAGACTCGTCGATGGTAACTAAAGTGACAGTGCCATTATCATGAACTTCATTGATTTCATACGGTCCCAACCACCTTGTCTGTAATTTTCCAGGAAAATCTTGAAATATGGAATCATAGAGAAGTGCCCAATCAACTTTTTGGAAAGATTTCTTCTTGATATGTTTATCGTGCTAGCTAGCTCTCTATTGCTGAATAAAATTTGTGCATTGCAGGGCAGACATGCATGCTTTGTCTAACTCATTGAGCTATTGTAGGCGTTGTTTATGTGCTTCTGTAAGATCCAGTCCAATTTCCTCGACCATCCTTAGAGTGTTGATATCAAATTCAATTGGAAAGATAGGTTCTTTTCCATAGACTAGATGATAAGGAGAGTAGCCAATGGTGTTACGCCATGTCGTGCAATAGGCCCATAAGGCATTTGGAAGCTCAACTGCCCAATTCTGATGGTTTGTTGAGGTTGTTTTTCTCAAAATTGCCTCCAAGAATTTATTGGTACTCTCTACTTGTCCGTTTTCCTATGGGTGGTAGGGGGAAGTAACTCTGTGTTTAATATGATAGTTATGCAGTGTAGCCATGATTCTATGGGTCGTGAATTGCGACCCTTCATTAGTGATTACTTCCCTGGGTAATCCATAGTGTACAAATAATTCAAAGAGAAACTTAATGATTTCTTCCTCCATTGTGGTTGTCAAGGCTACTGCCTCTACCCATTTGGTCATATAGTCTGTAGCAACTAGTATATAGGCCTTCTAGTTTGATTTTGGGTTGAAGGGGCCAAAAAAGTCTAGTGCCCATCTCTCGAAAGGTTCTACGACTACTTGTGCTTGCAGGGGAATTTCATCAGCTTGGCCTGGTATAGCCATCCTTTGACAACTATCGTAGGCCTGGACATACTTCTTTACATCTTTAAATACTAAGGGCCAATAATAGCCCATCTGTAAAATCTTATGCCCAGTTCTGTAGTCTGCAAAATGTCTGCCACAGGGCTCATCATGACCTTCCTTCAATACATCGTGAATTTCGTCATCTCTTACACATCTTCAGATCTGGAGGTCAACCCTTGTGTGAAAAAGATATCCACCAATCCAGGTGAACTGTGCACTGCGCTGGACGATCAATTTCCTTTCCCTCGATGATAGGTGTGCTGGTAGTTTTTCAACTGCCAGATAATTTGCCACATCAATGTTCCATGGTGGCTTAATAGTGACAGTGAACATGTGTTCATTTGGAAATTGGTCTTCAACTGTCAAAGAATCATCTATTTTGGGTATGCGAGACAAGAAATATGCAACGGGATTCTCTCTTCCAGGTTGATCCTTGATGGTGATGTCGAATTCCTGCAATAGTAATAACCACCGAGTAACCCATCCATTAGTAATTGGTTCGTTAGCGAAATATTTAATAGAATAATAATCAATATACAGAATAACTGGATATCCTATTATATAGTGGTGAAACTTATTAATAGCATGTATAACAACTAAAAATTCTTTTTCTGTTACTGTGTAATTTAATTTAGCGGGAGTAAGAATTTTGCTAATAAAATAAATAGCATAGGGTTTCTTGTCTTCTTCCTGTCCAAGGACAACGCCTATGGCGATATGTGATGCATCTGTAGAGATGTGAAATGGAAACTTCCAGTTTGGTCCCCTCAACACTGGTGCTGTTGAAACCATCCTTTTAAGTTCTGCAAACGCAACATCACACTTATCAGACCACTGAAATTCCACATTACCAGTTAAAGCATGTAAAGGTGCAACTGTTCTTGAAATTTTTTCTATGAATCTGCGATAGTATCCTGCAATTGCAAGAAAACTACATACCTCAGTTTGTGTATGAGGTGTAGGAAGATTAAGGATTACCTCTATTTTTGATGGATCTACCTTGATTCCATCTGTAGAAACATAGTTCCCTAGTACCACACCTTCGGTCATCATCATATGACATTTCTCGTGACTCAAACATAGCCTGGTAGAAATGCATTGTTTTGGTACCTTCTCTAGATTGCTTAGAGCTTGATCAAAATTAGTTCCATAAGGGGTGAAATCTTCGATGTAAACTTCAAGTCCTTCATTAATCAAATCAGAAAATATGCTCAGAATGGCTCTCTGGAATGTGGCTGGAGCATTACATAATCCAAAGAGCAACACTCTATATGCGAAGGTACCCTAGGGACATGTAAATATAGTTTTATCTTGGTCTTTCAGAGCAATCTGGATCTCATTATAACCGCTGAAGCCATCTAGGAAAGAAAAACAATTCTTCCTTGCTAAAGTATCAAGGACCTGAGCAATAAAAGGTAGGGGAAAGTGGTCCCTCTGGGTAGATTTATTGAGTTCTCTATAGTCTACACAAATCTACCACTTTCCATTCTTCTTGGGGATGATTGCTAGTGGAGAGACCCACCGACTGTCTGAAATAGGATATATGAAATCTATATCCAACAATTTCTCTAACTCTTCTTTAACAATATCCCTGTGATGAGGATTCAATCGTCATTGGGGCTATCGGATGGGTCAAGCATCTTTCTCAAGGTAGATATGGTGTGTACAGAGTTGGGGATCGATGCCCTTCATGTCAGGATACTCCTAGGAAAAAGCATGCTAATATTTAGAAAGGATCCGAATTAATTTGTGTTGTTGTTGCGCATTCAAATTAGCATTGATATTCATAAACCTACCTGGTGCAATTTCAACTGATATGCTGTTGTGGAAAGCAGTAGTAGGAATCCGTTGCTCCATCAATTCTTCTAGAAGATCTCCCTGTGCTTCATTATCTAAAACAACTTTTAGCATTTTGGGTTGCTTATAATGGCTGGGCTGTTAATGAATCTATTGATCACATCATCTTCTAATTGGTTCTTGAGTCTGAGGGATTCTTCCAATGTGAGAGGATACCATAGATTCTTTTCTGGATATCTAGGTGGTGGGACCTGCAGATGTATGGTAGGCAAACTTGATTTAGCTGGAGGATACATGATGAGGTTCTTTGTAGCATTTCCTCTAGCAATTGTCATGTTGCCTGTGCGACATCCTATGTATGCATATGCTCTTGTGAGCCATGGTCTTCCCAATATCAATGGGTGTCCATCGAGTCTACTTCTTGGGTTGATAACTAGAAAATCAGCTGGGTATTCCCAAGAGTTGACCGAAATTGCTACATCTTGTAATGTGCCTACCGGTTTAACCACTGATCTATCATCCAATTGTAACATAATTGAAGTAGGTTCGAAGGAGGTAATACCCAGGATGTTACAGGTCTCAATGGTCAGAATATTGATGGCTGCCCCCAAATCCACTAGTGTATTTGGAAAAGAACAACCCTGTATCTGAACTGTTACTATGCGATTCCCTGGGTTTGCATACTTGACCGACTCCTGCTTACCTAGAATAAGATCAGACAAGGATCCTACCACGTGAACAATTGATGGATTTTTAACTTTTCTGACAGGCTTCTTCCCACATAATTCCTTAATTGTCTTTGCATAAATTGGGATGTCTTGTAGAGCTTGTAGGAGTGGGATATTAACATATAGATTCTTTAGTTCCTTGACGATATCGAAATTAGGATATACAACTGGTTTGGCTATCATTAGTCTCTTGGGAAATGGGGGAGGAGGAATTACGTCCTCATCAGGATTCTGTTGCTCGACTGTGTTCCCCCCCTGTTCTGCTTCTTCCATTATGACCACAGTCGAGGGTGTTATTGCTGGTTGTATATTATTTTCATTCTCCTGCTCTTAGTGAATGTTACTTTCTTTAGGAGAAATTATGCACCCTGACCTTAACCAAAGTTCGTTGCACCCTACTAAGTTGATTTCCGCCTCCAAATTCTCAATAATCTGCATGAGCTGAGCTAGCCTATTATTAGGATTTGGGTTGGGTTTAGCTGGTAATTGAGGGTGCATTTGAGTTTGAGGGTTCTGGGGCAACTGAAGTTGGCCTTGAAAAGTGGGATGAGCTTAAGGAGCCATCCCCATGGGTTGACTAGTCATTCCCATGGGGTGCTGCCAATTTTGATTCCAATTGGGGGCTTGGGCAGTTGTGTTAGTCCACTGTGAAGGATAGGGGTTGTTGTTTGAATTCTGCCAAGATGGGGTAGGGTATTGAGAGTTAGGCGAGGTGGAATTTGCATCTTGTTGATTTGGCCAAGTGGGATTTGCAGCTAGATATTGCTGGGACTGTCAGGTGGGTTTAACAAATGGTTAGTCTTGCCATGTGTTTCCAGAATTTTGTTGCTGGTTATACTGTCAAAAAAAGAAAGAAGAGGGATCTTGTAGCGTACCTGGGGGATGGGCCTGCCATTGGCGACGTTGAGCCATAGAATATACCAGTTCTGTTTCCTCTTCTGCTTCTCTAAAGACAACTTTTATCCCTGAGAGTGATGGACATTGGTCGGTTGCATGGTCTTTGGCACATATGGTGCAATCCCGAACCACATCCAAAGGGAATTCCCTCAGACCATGTTTCTTTCTGCATCAATGGCAAAATATGGCCAAGGTCTATTCTGCTTCTCCTTGTTTTTGTTTAGCCTGCAGAACATCCAATTGTGTAGTCAAAGTACTCAAAATGTCAGTTTTGAAATTTTCTAAAAGATTACCAACTTCTGCTTGGGTGACACCCCCGCTAGTAATGTTGCTATTTCTGGTGAGGGGAGCCCGCATTCCTAACCTGGTTCATGTACTTCCATGTGAGCACCTGATGCATAATTGGATGATGTTATCACAAGTCTCTTGATAAATATTACCTTTCCCCATTAAATTCAATGTGTCTACCCATTCATCCTTCATACGTTTTATCAGAGTGGCTTTAATTACCTCACCTGGTAGTGTACCATAAGGTGATATTTGCAATTTATACTGAAACCTTTCAACATATTCTTCTAATGTCTCATTTTCTTTTGTAGTCATTTGAAATATTTCATCTTTTAAATCCCTGGTTCTACAATAGTCTTGATATTTCTTAAGGAAGGCCTGTTTCATTCCATCCCATGAATTTATAGTTCCCCCTCCTAGTCCCATAAACCATTGTAGAGCTACTCCTTTCAGAGTGGAAGGAAATAGTTTTAGTTTTTGGGGTTCAAAGGTGTAGTCATAGCCTCTACATAGGACATCAAATTCGAAAAAGAACACATCATGGTCCTATGATATCAATCCATGAAAGGTTGGAAGATTCTGCAGTGGAATGGTTTTCATTGGGGCATTAGCAACTGGATCAACTATATGATATTCCAAGGTGGAGGTATGGGTCCCCGATTTATTTGGTTGTGCCATTTGGTCGAAAATATGCCAAAAATATTCAGGAATCTCTTGGTCCGGGTGTTCTATTCGAGGTGGTTGATTATTTGGTCCCTTAGGAAATTTAATCGCGCTGCCTATATCTGAGATTTCAGGTATTCCTTCTCCTATGAAAATCACAGGAGATCCAGGTTCAGGTGGTGGTGGGTTTGCCTCAACAACTCCATTGGTTTCCCCTTCTCCTTCTTCCAAGTTAAGAGAATTTTCGTCGTCTATAGGATTGAGAGGTGGAGTATGTGTGCTTTGGAAACTTTGCTCAGTCCCTCCAGTTCTGTTATGAACCTCAGCATGAGCCGCAGTTGGTGAATTTTCTGCTTGAGGGATTCAGGTGGATCCTTTTCGAGGTCCAACCGAGGCTTAATATTCGACTTTTCAGAGATTCCATCAATGAAAGTGCTTCTTCCAGGGGGCACCGAGCCCTGGGATTTTGTAGTTTTTGGTGGGGGTTTTGGTTTTTTAGATTCTTTCTTCTTAGTCATACACACTTACACAAAATTCTAAGCACCTATATAACCTCTATGCATCAGCTGAAGGTAGGCGTTTGCACAAACATTTTACTTGTTGCCTACGTAGGTTCTTACCTTCCATTTTCAATACCTCATCCTCCAGAGACACAACCTATACTATCTTTGACATTCTCCCTGGAAACGACGCCAAAATGTTGAGCTCTAAAGATGTCGTAAAAACAACCTTAGTTTAACATTAATTTATCAACCCAAGGATTCGTCTTTTCTTTCAAGAATATCATCAAAGTCTATGCAGATAGCTGTGGAGGCTAAAATCGTGTAGCTAAAGCAAATATGAGTTTATCGATAATCCAGTTCCTCACACATTCATTTTGAAACTAAGAATTTACTTAACATAATTGTAATTTAATCTAAAACATGCTTGTGAATTAAAGGCATTAACCAAATTGATGAATTCATCTAGCTAAGAAACAATTATTGAATCTACGAAAATGCTTAATAAACCGATCTATCAATGACTGTAACCTGCTGGAAAATAACAACTAAGTACGATAAAATTGAGAAGGAACAACAAATGTAACTTTAGTGAAAGGAACATCAAATGTAACTTTAAGCGAAAGGAACAACAAATGCTAATTTAAGAAAAAGGAACAACAAATGCTAACTTAATAAAAGGGACAACGTATGCGAAAATGAGAGGAAATGTCGATCAACAAACTACAACAATGAGAAATGGAACAACGATTGATAGCATTCAAATGAAACATCTATCCTCTGTAATCAAATATCATAACTAATTTATGAAAACATCAACACTCTCATGCATTTATCTTAACTGTTGCAAAGAGATTTAAATCACAGAACTGAAATCAAATCGATACGATTACAGATTGAGACAGTATCTCCTTTCGACTGGGCCCACGGTCTTCAAAAGTACTGCTGCTAGAAACTTAGTATGCAAAGATGGTAAAAACGCTCAAAGATTCTATTAATTCCATAACCGGTACAACATTTACAATAGGTTGCTTGAACAGAACAATTCAATGATCCAAATGCTTGCATAAATTTCTTGGACATGTCTCTATGATTCATTTCCCTCTATATATTACAATGATATGGGTAAATTAAGCTATACCGAGGATCGAGAGATCCTCATGATTTCTTTTACTATTTATAAAGATTACAAAATAGAGAATCAATCTTCCTCAACACTGCTTTGCGCCTTATTTCCTTGACCTCTAATAGTATGCGCATCTTCATAATCTTTGAGTTTAACCATATTTTTCCATTCCTGCAATAAAATCAAACAATTCAAACCGAAATTCAAAAATGATCTAATATTACTTAATAACATTTCTAGAAGTCTTTTTAATCATTTATTTCCTAATTATCTCTATTTGATAGAAAAGTCAATCATGGTTATATCATAAACCATGGTGATAAGGAGGATATTTGTACCTTTTTCTCAACTCAACATACCCCCCCAGCTTACCTTCTTGCATGTCCTCATGCAAGCAAAGATTTTACATGTAAAGCAATGATGCTGAAAGGAGGAGAGGTCTGTTCACCAGGTCTCTTGAATCCATTCTTACTTCTGAGCTATTCAAAAGTAGCTTCTTCCTTCTTCCTATTGATATGATAATCACTCTGGTAACCTTATGGAAAATACCAAATAATAGGAGGGCTATATCTGCACCCAATCCATGCAGGTCCTTCATCCAAGATCATTCTGGCATATCTCTCCAACCTGAAGGTAGTTGCTTGAAAGTTCTCTGGGTGCAATCACATGTTCAAACACTAGCTCAAGCTGCCCCCATGGCTCCCGGTAAGGCCCTCATGAGAATTGAACCTTTCCCAATGGTGAAAAACTCCTCGCTTTCCACCATTGGACCCAAACCATTTGGGCCTCTATGAAATCCTTTTGAAAATCATCCCAAATAATGATTGATCCCATAAAAAATGAAAGGGATAAGACGAAAAACTACATCTTCATGTTGCACATTTATTAATCTGATGGATAGAATAAATTTCTTAACATAATCTTCTAGGAGACGAGCTATTTTGGGGTCATATTTAGGGAGTAAGCAGTCATGGTGTTTAGGTAAATTATGAAGGGGAACATGTAAGGCCAAAGTATCCCAGGCCAACCATGGTTGATTAACATTCTAGTTGTTGGCCATTATATTGTCAAGACTTGCGTTATACCTCTCTGAATCTGAGTTTGAATTTTCTTGGTAGTCAAAGTGTATACACTTCGGTGGAGTTATAACAAGGGTGTTGGGATTAGTGGGAATTAGACTAAAAGGTTGAACAATTATTTGTAAGGCTAATTCTACCAAATCCTCAACTATGTGAACCAGAGTATGTTCAAGAGTTGAGAATATGGTTTTGAAAGTGTTTCTTTAATGAGGAAGCAAAGGTTATATAGGCCATGCACCAATTTTCCTAGCATAAGCTTGGGTTATACATATAAAATCATTTACCCTTGTTAGAAAAACAGGATCGTGGAGCAATAAAATAAAACAAATGTGGAAATAAAACACATAAGATACACAATACAATAGAGACACATATATACGTGGTTCACCCAGTGTGGGATATTTCCACCAGAGTAATTTCCAATTCCTTCCTTTTTATTATTCAACAAAATGAAGAGATACAACCTACAACACACCTGTTGTAACTTCCTCTTCTTTCTCTCACAATCTCGTCTCTCAGAATTCAATATTCGCAATAATGCACAACCACAATACAATTACCTCATAAGAGAGGGTTGCCTTCTAGGTAAAAAAACCCTAAAATAACTTCTACCGTCATATGCACAACCTTATAATGAATGGTCCAGATTCACTAGGAAATTACAATATTTTACAAGGCAAATTTTCCCAAAATTTCGCTTTGGGGCCGTTTCCCCCGAATCCCTCGCCAGGAGTTGGTGATAGTTGTGGGGGGGGGGGGAAGCCCCCCCACACCCCCCATTAGAGAATGGGGTCCAAGCATGAATTAAAAAAACCTCTAAATCAGGAAGATAATCAAGCTCCACAACCAACAACCTTGTTTGATACTGCATATGAGATCAACTCAGTATCAAGTCCAGTGTTGTTCACACCCTGTAGTGTAATGTTTTCAGAGGTTTGACCTTTAGAGTTAGGAATTTCCAAATATGGATTGTTTGTAAGGCTTTCCATACACATGGCCTCCTTCTAGTGCCAATTTTGTTGAGGGGGATGGATTCCCAATGCTCAACAATAGGGATTAAACCCAATGATGAGGCCCAATTAGTCTCTTCCTTGTTTGATATGGAATAATCCTTTGGGTTAATGGTCCATCAACCATTCAACATGATCTATAATTTCTTTCTGTAACTTCATCATGATCTTTTTACATTTTATGGTTTTATAATAATAAATACAGAACCTCAATTAATCTAACGAGTTTGGAGAAATATGTTTTACATGATAACCTATGGAAACAATAAATGAAAACCAAGTTAGCAACTTTTGATTCTTTTGGAAGTAATTCGTCTAAGAACTAATTATTGCATGATAACTCTCAGGAAACATGAATATGATAATGTTGAGAGAGATGGAAATTATACAAATACCAAGGATGAGTTCTAAAATCACTCCATGCTGAAATAACACAAAATACAAAATAACTGTGAAAGCAAGTAACCATTCACTGAAACACACTTAACAATTTATTCAAACATATAAGATAGCTTAACAACAATGAAATCCTTACTAGACTCCCATGGCATTTAATCAACCATAGAATAATATACAATAAGAAGAAATACATAGATATTCAACAAACCAAAAATATCTTGACCCTAGAAAGAGTTTCAAAATTCAACTTTGAAATAGTTCTCTACTACAATCCTTATAAAATTTACCCTATATCCAAAATACCCTTTATGTGGATATCGATTTCATTATTTATAATCAAAATTTCAATTTTAACACAAAATAAAACAAAACACACACACACACACACACACACAATCTTGCATTTGACTATGATTCTAGTGGAATGGATGATTTGACAAAATGCATGCTCAACATCATAGCTGGCCCATTGCTCAAATAATTCTTGACACAAACAAGTGTGTGGGAATTCATGCTGGTCCATGGCTAAAATTAAGTTCTCCTTTTCATTCTTGAAGCGTTGAGTATATTTTTCTATTATTGGAATTAACAACCGTAGTATATTATCCGTCTTAACGTTACTAACAATATATTTTTCCATGTAACCACAATGTACCGATATTATTCCCTTGTCATCCACCTCATATTTATCTACAATTTGTTTAAAGTCTAACATTACTTCGTCTATTGGACGAACTTTCTTAGGTTGGATGAATATGGGGAAGTGATTGTCATACACAACCTAGTTGATATAGTTCCATAATTTCAAACAAGCCGACCATTCATCATTAACATGAATCATTAATTTCATTGTCAAATTTTATCAATATTGAGTTTCTTTCTATATCCATGCTATACCTTCATATATTAAGGTCACAATACCATGGTCTTCATCTTCACGAACCTTTTGAATTTCTTTAATATATCCAATTTGATTTTGCACCTTTGCTTGCTTCTCATTCCATCTCAATACTTCTTTATGCAACATTAAGAATTACAATGTCTCTTCTTGAAGCTATGTTATTTTCTCTAGAAAATCTCCTTTGATCTGTGCATGCTTCTTATTTTCCTCTAAAACCTTATCTACAAATTTAGTTACAGTTTTACGAGATCCTTTATAATAATCCATATGATTTTTGAGGATTGCAAGTTCCGTTTTCATTTCTTCAACCTCATTTTCATCAGCTATATCGTTATCAATTGTAGCATGGGAAATTTCTACTCCCACAGATAACAATTCACTTAGCTTGGATTTCTTGGTGTCTAGTAGAGGTTCTTTTGTAGTAAATACCACAACATTGTCTACATTTATTTTCCACCTCTTTTGCATTCTCTTGACAATAGCCTGCTTCTCACGGTTATAAGTGATAGACTCAAGGTCGACAACTTCATCCAAAGGTTAAGGAATTGGTTGATCACCCCATGATAAGATATTTTCCAAACTTCATAGGTATGAAACTACTCCAATTGTGGTTATTTACCTTTATCAACTACTTGAGTCTCCTCAAGTTTATGGAATTTTATGGATTTGATAATTCTCCTTTAGAGAAACTTCTTCCTCAACTTGGGCACCTGATTGGAAGCATCTTCCTCATCCTTAGTCAAATCAATGACTTTGTAAAAGGCATTGTGGACTAAGATTTCTATTTATGATCTAATGCTTGTTTGGATACATTCTCAACAACACTTTGTATCTTTGTTTCTATCTCTTGCTATACTTGTTATTTTTGTATTTTCTTTATTTCATTTTCCTCCTCCTTATTTAACTCTTCGTATTTATGCTTAGCTTTTTCTTCTCTTTGAATCCTCACAACTTGTAAATTTATCTCTTATTCATCTTTTTCTCACTATTGTTGTAATTCCCTTTTCCTTTTCTCTGCTTCAGTAGTTTTTCTTTGTTTATGTAACTTCTCATGTGCAACATCTTACTCCTATTTCCTCCACAATTCCTCCTTTGTCTTTATTTGGAGTTCATGTTCTCTCTTAGTCTATCATGTTCTTCTCAAATAGATTTAATATTAGCTTCTTCCTTTACTCTAATTTCTTCATATCTTTTGTCTTGTTAAACTTCTCTTTCATCTCTCTTAGAAACCAACCCTATGTTTATCTCTAGCTCTTGTTATGGACAACATCTTAAACACTGTCATACGAGGATTTTTTCTCCTTTATAAAACTTCATCCTAATCTTGAGAATTCCCAATAAATACTTCATATTCCCATCACTCATTATTGTATGGCCAATTGTATGTTACTTGATCGGCATGCTTCAAAACTAGACCTTTAGGATCATACATTTTCAACTGTCTAGTTGAAAACCTGTACTCCAAATCACTAATTACCTATTGTCTTCCATGCATTGGATTTTTTATAAAATAATTTCCTACCCTGAATCCATAAGGGATGAAAATCCTCTTCTTTTATTCTTTTAGAAATGATGTGTTAAAACCTTGGAGAAAAAATTGGTAAGCCACCTCTCCCATAACCACCTATTTGGTACATAGAAAAAAGGTGGGGTTATGCAGTTGCACCATAAATTATGGTATCTCTGTAGTCTTCTTACAAATACCAGTTACCAACATAGCTTATAAGTTTTTTTAGATCGATTAGTTAATCTTGGACACTCTCTACAAAAAATAATGGAATATAATCAGGCTAAGAAGAAATCACATATGATTGCATAATATCTCTTATACTTATTTTCCTAGAGAATTTTGAAATATACACGAACACATGCTTATAAACTATGCCAACTGAGGTTAATACCTAAAAGTGCATTCCTAAAACATACCACATACAACATATATGAATCCCTATAGAAAGAGAGCACAAAACCAAGCTTCTCTACTACCTTATGAACCTTCTCAATCATGGTACTAAGATGATTTGATGTATTAGCCACCCAAATGAATGATCCTCCCGATGTGGCCATTGTATATTCCAATGGAATCCATGCATATGTAAATCAAGAATAATCCTTCTCGTCATATAATCGACATAACAACACGATGCCCCAGATGGGGTGTTAAGGGCCGTGATCGAGCCACGTAGGCAGAGCCAGGACGCTGCGTTAATGCAGCCACCAGCTCACCTTGCCACACACATTTAACCCACATGACTCGCAGCAAGCGATGCATTACGAAGAGGCCCCTCGCGCAAGCGAAAGGTACTCACCAACAGAGCACTAACGAGCAGCGATTAATGGAGCTGTTTAATGCCCTGGATATGTTAATTATGGTGTTTCTAACGTTCATAGCCCGTGTTGCAACACCTAATGGCAATTTGGTCTGGCATACCTCTATCTCTCAGATGCATTCGAGCAGAGGCAGCCTCCCTCCCGTCTCTCTTGCACAGAAACATCACTCAGTAACCACGCTCCTCCGAGGCAACTTGATAACTACAGCCAGCATTAGAATCCTCCATAGGGACCTCGCCATGCCTCGTATTCGAGGGACACCGCGACGCGGTGCGACTTGGTACGCTGCGGAGTCCAGACGCAAACGAAAGAAGGATTTTGAGAGGGCGATGGAAATCATAGCTAGGCGAAGGAGGTCCAGATCACGTCTGCCTCATAGGGAGCAGAGGGAAGAGGTCAGCCTGCAAGCCAACCTGTTCGTGGCATTGAGTAACTGGAATCCGAGCTCGAGCCTTGGCTCGCACAACACCCGACAACCAGCTAGTAATGAGCCCGACCCCTCCACTGCTATAGCAGAACAACCTTACTCCCCTTGCTATGTGGTCGAGGAAGCTCCTCACGAGCCCACCAAGGAAACCATAGGGGCAGAGCAAGAGCGCCATCAGTACAGTGCAAAAGCAGAAGTTGAGGCCGTCAATGAGGAGTCCAGGGAAAGCCACCGGTGGGAGCAGCCTTCAGCAGCGGACTGGGGATACCTCGACCTTATCTTCGAAATCAGAGCCAAGCTGGACGACCAAACATTCCGCCTGGAGCGCATGGAACAAAGGCTCGACATGTTTTTCGCTGCACATTCCAGAGCTTCATCCAAGAAACAATGCCCTTCATGTGCGCGCCCATACTCCTTCCCGGCTCGATGGAGGCACACGGAGATATAGCACAAGCAGCTCGGCTTCGAGGTTCATACATATTTTGGTGTTGTTGCTATATTTTCAGCTTTATGCTAGATAGTTATCAGGCTGTTTCAGTAATAGATAGAATAATCAGCTTCATGCTGGCGACCATAAGTCCTGGTTTCCTTCGGGCAGGACGTCGCTCTGGAAAACTTAGCTAAATTTTGTCAACTAGACCACATTGTGACATCTGGACATGGATGCCCCGCTGTCTCGGTTTCCTGCTTAGGCGGGACAGAGGGCATCTCATACAGTTTTGTACTTTGATTATGATAATTTAACAGGCACCACCTTTTTACTTAAAAAAAAAAAAGACATAACAACACGATGAGTTACATATGTGGTTCCCTTGAACTTGTAATACCATACAACCCAGTAGTCCTATGGAAGAACTTCTTATCCTCTTTCCACCAGTTAGCTAAGATTTTTCCTACATTATGTTTTTCATAAAATTATTTTACAAAATCAGTAGTAAGAAACACTTTTGATGGTGAAAATTTATAATACTTTTCCACTTCTTCAACCAAGAAAACCCCCACACAATCACCTTTCACATTCTCAACTATGCAATTCATAGGTTAGTATGGTTTATGATCCATTCAATTACTTCAATACAAGGGAATACAAATGCTCTGGATGAAACATAATAGAGACAAGACCTCCTTATATTTATGAAACATTGTCATCGATCTCCCTTCTGGTAGGATCACTATAGGAATTGTCTCAAGATACTCTTCATTCTTGAATTTCATAAACAACACATTCCATCCCGACAATAAAACTTGAACTCCAATGCTTGATTCAATGTCTTTGTGAGGTGTTATTGTACCATGAATTGAATCATTTGTATGATGTCTATTTACAATTTATTCGTTGGAGGTGGTACTGTTTCTTATTGTACACAACCAGATCAATTTTATTTTTTGATCAACATTTGTCATTCATATCAAATTAAGGGTGGAAGTTAAGTAATTTGATTTTTCCTTGTTACGAGGGAAAAACTCTCTATGGCCAAGGTAAATCACAACAGATAGTTATGACTGCAGAAATCTACTCAATTCCAACATATGCTATATAAACCAATGTGCAAGTGAGATAAGAAAGAAGCCTACCTCGTTTCAACGTTTGAAGATGTCCACCGTCGAGCACTTCGACCCAAAAATTTATACATGCGACAAGTTCTCAACAAACAAGTAGAGCAAGCATATAGTGATAATATAAAAGGTTAACACATTATATAGCATAATCCATCAATAAACATTACAAACATGCCCATGGATAATAATAATATATTTGCATGATACCAATAGAATGGGAAAGGAGTATTTCTATTAATAAATGATCAACATAAGTGATAACATTACAGACTTTCGTGTCGGCACGGTTTAGAACTAAGAAACCAAGTTTCTTCCAACTGAGTCGCCACCACTTCAATCCTCCACCAAAGGCAAGCTCATAGAAAAGAGACAATGAGGTTCTCTCAACAATAGGGAAAGATCTTGGGGGCTGAACACTATGTTCAGACTTGAGGGACAAAGGGATGCAGACTCAATATGAAGTAATTTNAGGCAAAGGAAAAAGGTTGAAAACTCAGACCTAGAGTGAACAAAATCTGTCAAGCAGTGATACGACAAGAAACACAAAGGAACAAGAGCAATGCAAGAAGAAAAAGTACTTCAACACTTAGAAGGAAGATCTATCCCCAGTGGAGTCGCCATTTCTGTTACGAGGGAAAAACTATCTATGGCCAGGGTAAACCACAACAGAAAGGTATGACTACAGAAATCAACTCAATTCCAATGTATACTATATAAGCTAATGTGCAAGATAAGAAAGAGGCCTACCTCGATCCAACGTTCGATGATGTTCCACCATTGAGCACTTCGACCCAAAGCTTTATACCTACAACAAGTTCTCAACAAACAAGCAAAGCAAGTATATAGGGGTAATACAAAGGGTTAGCACATTAGATAGCATAATCCATTAATAAACATTAAAAACATGCTCGTGGCTAATAATCATATATTTTCACGATACCAATAGGATGGGAAAGGAGTATTTCTATTAATAAATGATCAGCAGAAGTGACAACATTACAGACTTATGTGTCGGCACGGTTCGAAACCAGGAAACCAAGTTCCTTCCAACTGGGCCTCCACCACTTCAATCCTCCACCAAAGGAAATCTCATAGAAAAGAGACAATGAGGTTCTCTCAACAATAGGGAAAGATCTTGGGGGCTGAACACTATGTTCAGACTTGAGGGACAAAGGGATGCAGACTCAATATGAAGTAATTTCTCCAGAGTAACTTTGCTCTGAAAGTTGAATTCTTTCTCCTCTTTTCCATAGCTCGAAATTATGCTTTTACAACCTTCACGATGCAACTGAAGGGCCGAGTTGGAACATTTCCAATATATGGAAGGCCAAGGATCAGAGATCTCCTATCGTGACATGGAAACCTAACTTTATTTTTGTATTTTCTGGCACAAATCCCAATGTATGCAGGTTGTAGTGGAGCAGCCTACGTATACACATGTTGTATAGTAGATAGGGCGCATATATGTGGAAAAATATGTATTTTTAGCTCTAGATTCATCAAAAAGGGATGACAAGTCTGCATAAGGAAATGGAAAAAGGCCCTCTGTGCAAGATAGCGATGGTGAGGAAAATCTTGATATAACAATATCCCTATGCAATGTGATTAATGAACTTATAACAAAGGTGATTGTAAACCATCTTAAACTTTTGATATTACATCTTATTTCTGCTAAGAAAATTGGATATGTAGATGAAAGGAAAATAATTGATGGTATTATCCTAGCCCATGAATTCATACACTCTCAACTCCTCAAAGAAACCTAGGATGCTAATCAATCTAGACATGTCAAAGGCATTTGACAAGTTAAGTTGGGAGTACATCAAACATATCCTTCTTGCATTTGGATTCAGTAATCAATTGGGTTAATTTGTTCATGTCCTTAACCTTGACCGCATTCATATCCATTTTGGTCATCAATGAACCCTCTGCCACTTTTTCCCCTTCTAGAGGTATTTGTAACAATCTTCTCTATTGAGCATACATTTATCGACTTATTCCTTGAGGACACATGCGTGCAAGTGATCCAGTTATGGTACATTGTGATTTCGTTTTGATTATGAAATTATACATGACGATGATGATGTCTTGTGATTTATTGTTATTTGATATATATATGTATTGATAGATGTTATTGACGATTTTTCCTGAGTGTGCATGACACATGATAGATTATGCATGTTGATGGCATCAATGGACTTCCTTGGACTCTGGATTGAGTCTGGGAGTCAATTGTATTTTTGTTTGAGTATTTTATTTTGCGCACATGTGACATTGATTTATTATAGTATGATTATGTATATGGATCATTGATAATGTTTTGTCAATGGATGCAGACTGGCGATGCTTTCTAATCTTACTCACATAAGGAGTAAAGGGGTCATGCACATAAATCATGCATTGAGGGAGAGGTGTGGCAATGTCCCTGTCACAACTTATTAGCACTCTCAGCGTGGATCAAATGGTAGTTTAATGATTACCTAGTTAGATATGTCCACGATGTCATGAGGATGGACTGAGACAGTCTCTCATGAAGATTTCTAAGGAGCACGCAATAAGGAGGAGTCATTATTCCTTAGAAGCCCTTAGTCTCTCACAAGGTCGATCGAGTGGAGTGTGACTCCAAGGGTCAGACAACTTCCAAAACTAGTCAAAAAAGGTGAGTGGCACCCTTGGAGCACGAAGGTGCGTCTTGAAGGGCACGCCGCATAATTAAAAAATTGAGACAATAAATCTAGGTGGCCTAGAAAACATTAAATAGATTAGACCCTGTCGGATTAACTTATTTAATTAAACAATAATTTTTTTAATTATAAAACCCAATAAAATCCAAAGCTTGACTCTAAGACTAAGCCTAAGTCTAAGTTAGTTAGGGGACTAAAATTAAATGTTAAATAAGTTAAAAGAATAGCGATAAATCAATTTAAATAAAAATATGTTTAAAAATCTAAATATTGGATAAAATGCACATGTGTGCATGAAATTAATAATTTGGATTTTTAATTTAGAAGAAATAATAATATGAGAGAATAGGAGTACACTTGGAAGAGAATCTTGAGTCAACCTATGAATATTCTAACTAGAAGAAGACTCTTAATCCAACTCTAACTAAGAACTAGTTAGGAGACACTCATTACATGAGAATCTGGGGAATAAAGGGACAGCTAAGAGAAAAAATAGGAACACTTACAGAGTGTGAGAGAAATTGACTTTTTAAATAAAATAAAATGTGTAATTACTTGTGTAACTTGGGGAGAGTATGACAAGTGTGTGGGTGAATAATCCTAATTTATTTAATTACAAAGTTAATTAAATTGTGCATTTGGACATGTGTCAGTGAGGAAAATTCTATAAAACAAATGGTGTAGAGGAGAAAATCTCTTGGTTTTGGTAAGGTTATGCTACCAAAATTTGTTTGACTATGTTTTACTTATGAGAGTTTGGATACCAAGCTTGAACAAAGAGTGGAATCTCTTCCTTGTGAGGCAAGACTTGGAGCTATTGCTTGTTGGTTTCTTGTGCGTGGCCCCTTTGTGGCTAGGGGGGATAAGGGGGAAGAAGAGTACCCCTAGCATTGGTTGGGAGGTACCGGTGAAGTCTGGGATTTGGCAAGCTCAAGGAAGGGCGTAGCGGAAGAACCTGGGTTGAAGAACATCAACAATGCAGTTTCGATTACGGTATTTTCATTGTTTCGGTTAATATAGTCGAGAATGATTATAATGCACAGTTTGTAATTGATTAAATTATTATAATTCTAAGACACTCCTTGTGTGTAATACCAGTTGATTTAAGCATTGATTTAAAGAGTGGATCTATGCATTTTAGAAAAAAAAATTATGTAAATTTTAATCTTATCTTGTGAATTAAAAATGCATGAACCAAATTGAGGGATTCATGTACCTTATGTGGGCATCGCGCTCAGATCAATTGTCAAATTTAACCACTTTGGGTTTCACTACTAGATTTTTGTCAAACTTGTACTGGTAATGGAGATTGTAACGATTGTGTATTTTCCTTGATAGACAACTAATAGAAATTTCATTTGGAACTTTGAGCTAATGCTTATGTCGTAATCCATGTTATGTTGTTCAGATTAGTTTGAGAGTGGAACTTTAACTCGATTAAATTTTTGTCTTTACATATGGAATTGAAGCATTTTATCCGAGAGCTTCAACATTGGTTTAGGTTAACTTTTTCTTATTTTAAAACGATCGAACGACTAAAGGTTAAATCTGTCTCTTATGACTTCCACACATTTTGGAAAAAAAAAACAGATTGAAAGGTTTTCTCGCCGATCCTTTGTCCATCATCAATTTGTATTAGATTTTATGAATCCGAGCAAATCCTCTCTCACTATTTTAAATTCTCTTGTATCCTCACTGTGTAAACAAAGTTAATATTTAATCCTTTCGTTAACATTATAATGCGTGTGTCTTTCCCTTCAGAATAAATTGCAAGATATTTCAAACCGATAGCACTTAGGTAATTGTGAAATCCTTAGAGATTTGATCGGGCTGGTAAGACTGTAGTAATTACCTCGTTCGATCCTCAAGTTGAAGCGTTTGATTATGTTTGGGTAGTATAGTCTAGCTTAGGTTGTTAGCTTCTAATCATATATTTCTATCACCTTTAGTTCCCTCTAAACCTTCCACTTAGTATTGAGGCGATAAGGAGAAGTTATCACAGGTCGCTGGCAGATTCCCAGCTAAGATGCTTACTTTTTATTTTTCTCCTTCCTATCCTTATATGTCAGACCGAATGCTTCGGCATGAGGACGTGTTGGGAGGCTTCACTTTTATTAATTTATTTTGTTCTCATAACGTAAAATATTAATCTTTTGTTTACTGTGCGATCACTAAACACACTTCTTCAGTTGGGCACTGCATGAGATTTAGAATTTAGTTCAAATCAGTTTGGTTAAGGGTGTTTTAATTATAATTATGTTTCCATTAATTTAACCATGACATCTCCTTAGTTCTTCATTGGAGAAATCATTGATGGATATTACCGATATCATGGAAAGGATTGTCCTTTATACTACTCTTAGTTATATAATAATTATCTTCATTAATCTAAGCAAAATCATTGTTTAAACGGATTCTATCCCCAATGCAATATGCCTCTGATGTTTTAAAAATTGTGCTTACATCTATATACTTGGACGATCTTCTATAGAAGAGTAGAATTTAATTGTGGTTATTATTGCAACTGATACTCTTTATATATTGATGGGTGGAGTGAGTTAATAATATGGGTGAAATGTCGTGGAATTATCTCGATTTCATTTTTACAATTTAATGTTAGATTACAATACGTGAGATTTCATGTATGAGTGTAAGTTGGATAAACATAGTAATATTATTATAATTTACTTGTTAGGTGGAGTAAAGTAGAATGATGCAGGGGGGTTATCTTAATCCATTAAGTGATTAAATGATTGAATGATTTATGATATATACAAATTGTTGACCATATAGAATTTGTTCAAATATATACAAGCCTCAAACCTTGAACTATCCTTAGATTAAATGATTGAATGATTTATGATATATAAAAATTATTGACCATAGAGAATTTGTTCAAATATATACAAGCCTCAAACATTGAACTATCCTTAAGTATTATTAGTCCCTACCGTAGACATAGAGGGACTATAGCGATCGATAATTCATTGACTACATATTAGTTTGTCCTTTGACCACAAATATTTGCATAATATGTATTGTTGGAGCTAGGGAACTAAAAACATAGTTTTTTATATAATAATAAGTACCATATATGTATCGATCTGATTGGATAAGAGATTAGAGGTCTTATTTTCGGCTTCGCTATTCCCAATGTTTTATATGGTAACATATCCAAACTTTTTTATCGTATACATTCTTTTTTAATCATATATTTTTCCTATGTATTGCTTGAAGGTGGATTAATGTTATCATTAGTTCGAATGTTTGTCTTAGCATTTTCTGCTACGTGAATATATCCGTAAGTTTTTATTTGTACTAATCATATTGAAATGCTTAGNCGACATTTGTGTTTCAGCATCTGTGATTCAGCATTCCTTGTGTGTGTTGACATCCTTGACTGCTCCATAACCGATTGCCATCAATGACAACCTTGATCATCTGCGTCATCTCTGCTGTAGCCATATTTCCAACATAGATATCCAAGATTTGTAGTGATCAAGAATTCCAAAGTTTATAACATCCTTGCCGCATGTATTTGTATTGAAATGTATTGACACATTTTTTGAGGTGCTTGAATAGGCGTGACAACTTAAATGTTTACATGACGCGAGGTCCTCCAACAGGCCTGACAACTTAAATGTTTTCATAC
Organism: Picea sitchensis; assembly: GCA_010110895.2. Classification (NCBI taxonomy): domain Eukaryota; kingdom Viridiplantae; phylum Streptophyta; class Pinopsida; order Pinales; family Pinaceae; genus Picea; species Picea sitchensis. Next base: position 120,761 of record SNQJ01S0001740.1, read on the forward strand.
TACGAGGTCCTTACACAACGTGACAACCTTAAATGTTTATCTAAATACGTTTCTCAGAGTACATCTTTCCTCGAAATTTTCCATACAATGTTGCAGTGATTTTGCACAATATTGTTGTCCACCGCCAGTTGAATAGGCATTCTATGTTTCATCCTTCTTCTAGCTTTGCAATGAAATTCTGTCATCGTTGAAGCTACATACATTGTTTACTAGTTCGGTGAGTGCTTCTTCTTCATTGGTTCGTCGGTTGCTGCTTGTTGTTGTTTGGTTCACAATTCGACCTACGCTTCTGCCTTTCATCGTTTCGTAGTAAGTTTACATGCCATAGTTTCATTTTCTATTCCTTGTTTGTTGTTCAGTGTTTGCAGTTTGGAAGTAAGAATGTTTTCTTATTTCTACTGGCATGCTCATCATATGTTTTCGGTTCCTTCTGTGCTTCAGATGTAGTTTCGTAATCGTTGGAGATACATATGTTGTTTACTGGTTCGGTTGTTGTTGTTTGCTCGTTGGTTCGTGGGTTGCTGCCTCTGTTTGTTTGGCTCGAGTTTACGCTTTGGGGCCGTGGAGCTGTAGTTGGGCATGTTCGTTCTTTCTCGTTGGTTTGGTGATTGTTGTTTTATTTTGTTTGATTCAGATTTGTAGGGTTGGGGTCCTGCGCTGGTAGTTGGAGTTTTTTTTTTTTTTTTTGGATTATTATTGTTTTTTGGCCGCTTTACAGTGTTCAGTCCCTGCACTCACGAGTCGACATGCAGTTGTGTTATTTTCCATGTTTGGCGAGGTTGATATCTACTCTACTGTGATATTTTGTTGGTGCTTCAGTGATGGCATGAAAGAAAATAGTTGCATGAAAAATACTTCAAGAAGTACATGTGCAATTGCAATATCCATTGTTTTTTTGTTAAAATAAAGCATATGCAGGCTACGTTTATAAACCATGAATGGTCAAATGTGCCCATATGAAAATACATGCTCTTTGTCCTTTACACAGACTAGTGTGCCCACGATACAATCTGTATTGTACTTGATATATGATATGTACAACAAAGATCATGTAAAATTATATTTCCATGTCTGGAAGCATATCTGGTTAGTTTTCCACGGAAAACCAAAATCTTGTATCATGGGCACAACAGTATGTGTAGAGGATAAAGAACATGTATTTCCATTGGTGGAAGCATATCTGGATACTTTTCCATGGAAAACCATAAATCATTTAGCTATAGCAATGCAATTTCGTAATATTTTGTGGCTTGTAATATATTTTGGGCAGGGAAAAAGAAATTACACATTCACAACTATGGATGGAGAAGCGCAAAGGTTGATGTTTCTGCCTATCTTTTAGACTATTCGTTGAGTTTATTTTTCCGTATGTATGTATTACATGTTGTTCGGTGCATACCATCTTCCATTCATGTTCATTGTATTTTGTGCATTCCCACATTCAAACAAACAGAATAGCTGGAGAAAACGACAAAGTCTTGACTACATCGCTTGAAGAGGATATAGAAAGGTGCATGCTTGTACTATTATTTCATATTGCATTGTTTTGTATTTCATTTATTATCTGTATATGTGTTCACCTAGTTTATTGTATCTTCATTACATGCATTCCTGCATACTAACCTACTTCATGTCCGTTGTGTTTTCGCTGCATTGCTACATTTAAACAAACATAATGGTTGGAGAGGACGATGAACTCTTTGGCAAGAATGTAGCCAAGGAATTACAAAAGTGGATACCTGTGCTCTTATTTCATATTCTAGTGTTCATTTTTTCATTTGTTGTCTTTATATTTTTTGTGCTTATTCTACTGCTTTGCACCTTTTTTTTATTTTTATTTTTTTCCCCTTCTTTTCTTCCTTCAAATATAATATATTCTATGTATTCTGCTTGTTGTTACATTGGAATAATTAGACCTGTTTCTCTTTCTTTTACATGTATGTCTTCATACTAACTTACCTTCATGTCCATTGCATATTCGACATTGGTACCTTGGAAGAAATAGGTTGGTTGGATAGGAAGATGAATTGTTATGTGCAATAGCAGAGAGTTATGTGGTACAATCTTCTAAAAAGTATACCAACTGTGCTGGTAAATTAAATATACAAATTGGGTGGGGGAATATAATATTAGACTTGAAAATGATGCCTTGGAAACAATGGCCCTTTCTTACCTCCCTATTTCTACTTTTTCCATTTTCTATTATCCCTTTTGTTTTCTAATTTATCTGCTTAGTGGTCTTTGCTAAAATGCCTTAGTGCGTCGGTTGGTGGACTAACGGTTTCACATATATGGTCACGCTTCTACCTTATTCCATACTTACCCACTTTGTCGATTGCGGGCGTTGGGCTGGGGGGTTCAAGATTTCTCCCTTGGCTTTCGGGGGTCCGCAATATACAGATTGGTCGTGGTGCCCCACCCTCATGCCCTGTTTACTGTTACACATTTTTCCAGTTAAAAATTAGATGCATACAATTTTACTCTTATTTAGTCCTTCTGATGGAAAATATACAATGCATATGATTGTTTATTCATGATGTTCATATGCACATGCTTTCATCAGAAAAAGTTAGACTAGTGACATGGCCATGACCAATCAATCATCCCAGACATCAACAGACTGAAAAGGCCAAAGTGTAACATCCCACTCTGGCGCACTGAGAAAACTTATTCTTTGGGGACACTTGCTCGCAAGTGATCCGGACTACTATGATATTAAAACATTTGTCCTTGATTATGATGCATTATGGTAGATGACATGATGTTTTACTGCATTGACATAGACAAGTTCTATTGATTCGGTTTTACTGAGTGTGCAGGGTTTTGGACCTTGAGGATGCAGAGGCATCGACAAAACCCCTTGGACTCTGGATCGAGTCAGGGAGTGTGCTATTGGGGTTTGATTGTTTACTGTGATTTTAGTACATTTNGAGCATGATGTATACTATCCATCCATGGGTGTTGTATCTACATGTGCATTTTCCTTCATGTCCAAATAACTTCATCAATCTTGTGGTCCAAAACCCATGACTAGGGTTGACATCAATGACAACAACCAATCTTCCAACACAATCGAGATCAAATTATTGTAAAATGAAAATCCATTTATTATATTCCCCCCCTATGATACACCTGGTAAGGATGTATTGAAATGGATTGACATCAACAACCACAATAGTCTTGCAAAGCAATATATAATGACATAAATGTTGGACTGTGTGAACGACAACCAAAGCTATCTTTTCAACATGAGAGTAATTAAACTCAGGGACGACTAGGTTTCAACTAAGATAGTAGATGATGTGCTCATGGAGGTCATCATCCTCCTGAACTAGAACCATACCAATCGTCTCTTCAAACGCGGCAATATAAAGCAAGTAATCTCTACTGTAATCAGAAGAGTTCAACAGAGGGGCCGATACCAAGGCTTTCTTCAAAGCATCGAAAGACCCCTAGGCTTGCTCATCCGAGATAAAAGGGGTGTCTTTCTTCAAGAGACACATGAAACCCTTAGTGATATTGGGATAATTCACTCTGAACCGACGTAGAAAGTTAGCTTTCCCCTGCAAACCTTGAAGTTGTCTAATTGTGCACGGGGGAGGCAATTAAAGTATTGCCTCAACCTTAAGAGGATCTACCATGATCCTAGTCTTGGAGACTAAAAATCCCAAAAGACGACTAGACTTAATGCAAAATATGCATTTATGAGGGTTCAATCGGATTCTATAATAACAACATCTTTCAAAAACGAGCCAAAGGTGCATAACATGATCCACTCTCTTGCGGGAGTGAGCAACAAGATCATCAAGGTAGGCTTCGACTATGTGCTTCAGATCGTGAAAAGCGAAATTCATGGCACGTTGGAAGGTTTCTTCGACATTTTTAAGGTTGAAAGGCATTTTCCGTTATGCAAAAGTACCCCAAGGACAAATAAATGCCGTCTTGTGTTGGTCCTCAGGTTTGATTTGGATTTGGTTATACCCTGAAAATCCATCCATAAAAGAAAATATCTCACTTCCCGCACACTCATCGAGAATCTGATCAATGAAAGGTGTGGGGAAGTTATCTTTAGGACAAGCCTTGTTCATGTCACAAAATTCCATACATACACGGATGGTTCCTTTCTTTTTATTCACAGGAACGGGGTTGGATACCCATCCGGTCAAGGGAACCGGGTAGATGAAGCCAACATTAAGTAGCTTCTCCACCTCTACTTTAATAGCAGGGGCCTTCCTAGGATTCATAGCTCTAAGACGTTGTCGAATAGGTTTAGCATCCAGATAAGTTCTAATCTCATGTTTGACAATATGAGGGTCGATCCCTGACATCTCTTCATATGACCAAGAAAATACATCTCAAAATTCTTTGAAGTGTTCGGTATAGATCATAACTTCTTCTGGCGAACAATCCGCACCTATATTTACGTTTTCACCCTTTCCAGGGGTACAAGAGATGTCGATCGAGATGGTAGGATAAATACTCGCCATGCTTCCTTCAACATAAATGTCGTGCGTATCAAGTGGAACTATGACGTGACCGACTATCTCACTCAAAGTAGACCGAAAGTCATCTTGTTTGATTCTTTCAAGACTTGGGAGAAAACAAGATCGATGATGCATATCATCCCAAGGTCTATCATAACCATTCATGGCTTTGAGGATGGCTTCATCCGAAGGCAAAGTCTCATCTAGGAAATCATGTGAAAAAGACAACGAGGTGGCCCATACAAGCCTAAGAACAGGATCCTCCTCATCCGTCGACGAGGTAACAGGATCGGGATCGGCGGAAGAGTCAAGAACAACTTGATACACAATATTCGTTGCCGATAATGGCATGGCCATGCCAGCATGCGTCTGACCTTCACACGATGAAGTCAGGGAAGGTAGGGTCCATGGATCACTAAAATAGGAAGTGTGGAAAGGGATGGACCCCTTGTCGAAGCAGGCCTACTATACATGGAGTAAATGTGGTGATTCGATGACGAGAAGTCGAAAGTACCCATAAGCGAAGAATACATTTTGACACTGATATTCTCAGTTGTCGGCTGAGAATTGTCGATCACAGGGATCGATGGTCCGACATATGCATTAGGACTAGAGTACGCAGAGGATAACTGGTCGATGGTCACAATCTTCCCTTGATGAGGAAAACCAAGCTTATGGAAGACATACGATACGACAACAACCATATCATAGGTCCAATTGCGACCTATTAACAGGTTACAATCAAGAGGCGCATCAACTACCTCTACCGTCTTCCCACCTAACTGGATCGGAAAGGTAGGGAGAATACTGTGAGGGCAGAAGGAATGACCGTCAGATGCAGTCAACATGTTCGATGAATTGGAAATACTTGGAATACTCCTTGTGGATTTGGAAAGCCACATGGTAAGGTAAGCGAGGCTTCACATCTGTGACATCAAACTTGATAACTTTTGAGCCACTAGGTTCTAGAGCTCCTAAGGCAGAGAGTAAGGCATTCCCCTGTGAAGGACATGTTTGGAGTACCTCCAAAGCCGACATCGCACAAGGGGTTTGGCCCAGGTCCTCAACAATAGAGTAGTTTTGGGTGACTCTAGCATTAAGATTGTGTGTAGAGCACTTAAGTACTCCTTTCCGAATACGAGGCGATGGCTCTGGTTTCTCAATCTGTAAGTTCATCTTCAGAGGAGGAGGGGGAGATTCTAGACCAGAGTTAGCTTGCGAAGAGATATAATCTCGAGATCAAGTGGCTACATCGATTTTCGCATCGACCATATTGATACATACGCAGTCACCATCTTGCGACGGTGGGTTTTGAATCCCACCGACCGCATTTCCGGTGTTCAAAGAGATCGAGGCTAAGTGATGGTTATGTGGGAATGGATTTGTCAGCACAGTGGATAGTAGATTCAAAAGCCTCACAACCTCCGTGAGTTTGGGGCATACATGCATAAGGTGGTCATCGATACAAAGTTTACAAAGAAAATTCACCTTACGTTTCTCTTTCTTTCTCTCTCCAACATTATCATTCAGTTTCCCATTATTATCTTTGTCCTTGGATTTATTACCATTTTTCCCACCCTTACGATTATTTTGACCTTTCCTTTTATTCTTGCCTGGTTCTTGGTCACCATTTTGGTTTTTATATAATTGCACAGAATGTAAATCCATCGACTGAGTGGGGTTGGAAGACACAGATGAAGTTGGTCCTCCAACAGACTGGTTTAGAGACAAAGTCTTCAAGTGGCTCGTCGCCAAGTTTGCGGACTTTACATTGGTAGAACCTACAATGCCATCGGCATGAGGTCCAAGTTTTTGCCTAGGGTCGTAGCTTGACCGTGATGCTTCTGGAAGAAGGTGATATAACATCCCAGACTGATCATATATCAAATATAACTGCTGGGCTCTAAAGATAGCTTCTTCCTCAGTGGTGACCCCAGAAATAGAAAGGTCCTTCGAGATAGGGGGGTGCAAAGACTTAAGGAACCATTCTAAAAGAAAGGCCAGGGGTATAGGAGTCTTAATCAACCTCTTCCGTCTACACCACTCCTGGATATGATCTGAGATATGAGTGGCGGTGTCCTGGCGTAAAGTCAACAAAAGTTCGAGGCCAACATCATAACGAATGGGTCACTGAAAGTGGTTAAGAAAGACCATCACCAATTGATTAAATGACCCATATGTCCCCCTAGGTAGCTCAATATACCATTGCGCTGCAACTCCAATGAGAGTGCGTTGAAACAATCATAATCTAATAGAATCGTCGTTAAGAGAATTCGATGAGAACCAACGGTGAAAGGTAGTGACATAATCACCAGGGTCCTCTCCATTCTTTCCTTCAAACTTTGGGATGTTCGAAGGAAGATTGGTGGAGACGGGGGGCCATGTGGGATCATGACTCACCGGGTTGTTCATTAACTTAGCCAAATATGGCAGATTAAGCGTGGCCAGAAAAGGGAGACGGGGTTGCGACATCTAGCCCCAACCTCTCGCGAAAGATTGTGCATGTGGAATTGTTGTCCTTCCAGGATTCTGGTAAGAACCATAGCTCTGTTCAGAATTATAAGGCCCTCCTCCGGGCTGATTCGTATAAAGTGGGTTGGGCGTCATTCCAACAGGAATGTTTTGTTGAGGATTGTAAAAATTGCCCCCAACCGAGTAAGATCTGGGTTGGGGGTTATGAAAATTACCCCCAACTGGATTGGATCTGAGTTGGGGGTTGCCCAAAGGGTAATACTGACCTCCTTTGAGCAGGAACCTAGAGGATTGAAGTGGATTCATCATTCCAAAAGTATTGGTTGGAATTGACACCGAGGAGGTAGGGATATAGGACAAAACTTGTCCACCAGGTTGTTTGTTCCATCCAGCCGTAAAAGGGTTAGACCTGGGGTTGAGAGCTGGGACACTTCCTATATTAGGATTTGTTTGAGAGATATGAGAACCACCAAACAGAAATGGAGTGTAAGGAGATTTATTTCCCCCAAGTCTAATGCTAGCGTTATGGCCAATAGCTGGGATGACAGTCGAAAATTGCAAAGTGAAGTTAGGCATACCATAAGAAAATGGACTAGAAGCCATAGGGATGGATTGCACATTATAAACCGACAAATGACCAAGACCCCCAAAAGGGTTCGAGTCAAGAGACGAAGCATTAACTACAGGTCGAGCCATAGTACCAATATATCCCTCCAACACTGCAACTGTAGTGGTTGCAAGAGTCGAAGGGGTGCCATTAACTATAGTGGGTATGAGAGTCAAAGAACTCCCAGTGTTCTGGAGACTAGATTCAATACTCATCCTTGTGGAACCACATGTCTGAAAGGTGGATGTGTGTGTACCACGCCTAATAACTCTATGCCTTTTAGAAGGCAAGAACTCAAAATCCGGTGGTAACTGTACCAACCGATGGGATTGACGGGGATGATGGTCCGACTCCATGATGACTTATGAATCTACAAAATAAAAATATCCTAAGGCCAACTAGTAGTCAAAGAGCATACCAAAAGTCAAACGACCAATATGCATGCAAACGGGCTAAAGTGGCTGAGTGGCCTCTGTCGCTAAAGAAGGTATGTCTTGTCCAAGAGGGATCTGAGACTCCCCGCTAAATTTTGGAGGTAACAAAATCAGTTATAGGGGTCCTCGTGGGCTTAACAACTAGTCAGTCAGATCCCCATGGAGAGGTAATATTCCATAAAGGCTGTGTGCTGCCTGACCCCTATCTGACCCAGGATACAAGAAAAATAACCCCTGCAAGTAACCTATGAGATACCTAAGTCAAGCAACTAATAAACCATTATATAACCGATGCACAAGTGAGCAATCGTAAGTCTGGATTACCATATGGGAAGGGTAACAAAGCCTGGAACCTTCAAATCACTGCCTCTCACAGAGGTATGGGTACTAGCAAGACCCCCAATACAAATAAATCCACAAAAATATTTTTGACGCTAGGCGATTCAGGGGTTATCCCTTCAACTAACTTCACACGACCTCATGATTAAATTCGGTGTGAGCTGAGCCTCCTGATCTTAACAATTATACAATGTACTTCTCAACTCCCTATCTCAGACACATATGTTGATGTAATTGCCTTGGAGAAGTTTACTCACAAAATCCTATTCCAAGGCACTAAATCCTAGACTAGTTTGTGAACCCTGAAAATAAAATCGTGACTAATCAATTTTAGTTTAAAGCATAAATTTTGTTGGCCATGATTATTCAAAAGGGTATGGAAGTGAAACTCATGATATTATGACTCTGCAAGAAAACAAATATAAATATAATGCAAAGACTAATTTTAATTTTTCAATGAATGATATGCTTATAAAAACAATGCAATTTTCAATTTCAACTCTGCAATTCAGAAGTAAAATGCAATCTTTCACTAAATGCACTAAGCTAATGATAAAGATTCAGAAGACAAAAATGCCAAGCAATGTAAAATGCCTATTTTTTTTTGTATTTTCAATATACTAAAAAGAAAATGCATGGACTGATAAGCAACCTGATATATAAATTCTACTGTGTATAAAAAGAATAACTTAAGCAAAATATCAAGAATCCCAGAGTTCAAAGACAAATAAAAAATGAAAAACAATGAGAAAGACTCCGCCCATAAATTCAACTCCAAATAGGTTTCTTGTCAACCCAGAGAAGCTTAACATGCACTACAAAGACCTAAGAAGGATCATCAACTATCAAATCCCATCCAACAATCACAAAAGCAAGAAAACAGGGAAGGAAAAGTGGTATACACGTCTGTTCAGGAAAACAGTGCGTATATATGCAGCTTGCAGTGAGACAACACGCGTGCGTACACGATTGTCAAGGCAAAAGGCGCGTATAGGATTGAAAACAAGGCCAGGCAAGGGCAAAAGGCTGAAAACTCAGACCCAAAGTGAACATAATTTGTCAAGCAGTGATACGACAAGAAACATAAAGGAAAAAGAGCAATGCAAGGAGAAAAAATACTTCAACCCTTAGAAAGAAGATCTCTCCCCAGTGGAGTCACCAATTCTGTTACGAGGGAAAAAATCTCTATGGCCAGGGTAAACCACAACAGACAGGTAGGACTGCAGAAATCTACTCAATTCCAACATATGCTATATAAACCAATGTGCAAGCGAGATAAGAAAGAAGCCTACCTCGTTCCAACGTTTGAAGATGTCCACCGTCGAGAACTTTGACCCAAAGCTTTATACCTGTGACAAGTTATCAACAAACAAGTAGAAAAAGCATATAGTGATAATATAAAGGTTAGCACATTAGATAGCATAATCCATCAATAAACATTACAAACATGCCCATGGATAATAATCATATATTTGCATGATATCAATAGGATAGGAAAGGAGTATTTCTATTAATAAATGATCAACAAAAATGATAACATTACAAACTTCCATGTCGGCATGGTTCGGAACCAAGAAACCAAGTTCCTTCCAACTTGGTCTCCACCACTTCAATCCTCCACCAAAGGCAAGCTCATAGAAAATAGACAATGATGTTCTCTCAACAATGGGGAAAGAGCTTGGGAGCTGAACACTGTGTTCAGACTTGAGGGACAAAGAGATGCAGACTCAATATGAAGTAATTTCTCCAGAGTAACTTTGCTCTCAAAGTTGAATGCTTTCTCCTTTTTTCCATAGCTCGGAATTGTGCTCTTATAGCCTTCAAAATGAAATTGAAGGGCCGATTCAGAACGTTTCCAGTATATGGAAGGTCAAGGATCAGAGATCTCCTGTCGTGACATGGAAACCCGACTTCATTTTTGTATTTTTTGGCACAGATCCCGATGTACGCGGGCTGTAGTGGAGCAACCTGCGTATACGCATGCTGTATAGTAGATAGGGCGTGTATATGTGAAAAACTATGTATTTTTAGCTCTGGATTCATCAAAAAGGGATGACAAGTCTGCATAGGGAAATGGAAAAAGGCCCTCTGTGCAAGATAACAATGGTGAGGAAAATCTTGCTATAACATTCCTCCAAGATTATTTTATCGGGGGGGGGGGGTAGTTGGAACCAATAGTTATTTTGTGTACCTCACCTTGTTGGAACATGGAGTTGATAGGTAGAGGGAGTTGAGCAACTAACTAAACATGGATTTGACTGTGTCCATTGATAATTTCCAGATCCACTTTTTATGGGTAGTTATGGGCATGTGGTCTTGTACATGGAAGGTTTAGTCATGTATAAAAATCAATATATAGACGATCTCTGATCCATAAATGGTAGGCCTATGGCTTTTCCATTTGTCAACATGGATATACAAAAATTACAATTCAATTTATGTGCAATTACAATTTCACTAGGATCATGCTTCTCTATTTTCTATTCTCCAACAAGCATGAATAAGCCTTATTCTATATTTCACGTTAGGAATTAAGTGGATGGATTTGAGCGCCAAACCAAATTCCAACTATGAACCAATCCACTTTGGTGGTGCTTACTTTGTCTTTGCAATTCTGTTAACACAAATAATAATGCACTCTACAATTTAGTGGTGCATACACAAACCTCGTTCAACTCAAATCTATTCCCGTTCTCAAACCATTATACATGAGAGTACATGCTCATAGCTGGAGGTATTACAAAAACACACACACACACACACACACACACACACACACACACATATATCCACTTTGGTGGTGCTTACTCTGTCTCTGCAATTCTGTTAACACAAATAACAATGCACTCTACAATTTAGTGGTGCATACACAAACCTCATTCAACTCAAATCTATTCCCATTCAAAAACCATTGTACATGAGAGTACATGCTCATAGCTGGAGGTATATATATATATATATAATGAAAACACCATTCTTGATGGTTGTAGCTGCCAGTCAACGCACAATAAGAGAGGATTTGGCTATAGGTAAAACCAACAAATAGGCAAGGGAGAATTGTTGTGGGTTTTAAAGCTATGGCTTCCAATGACCCAATTAACAATGGAATCGAGCTACGGGAATGTGGGATAGTGTTGTGCAATGGTAAATGATAAGCCAATGATGTCAGTAATGAAGGTTACTACTAATTGGTTTGTGGGTAACAATCAACCATGAATTTATGAGAAACCAAGATATGGGTGAAATGAGTGATCCCATACATGAATAATTAATGTTGTATCTAAGCACCAACATAGTTCACCAACATAAATTCCTTCCAATAATTTTTTAACATAACCATAACTGATTACAAATATGCTCATTATACAACAATTAAACACACCATAACAATGACATTTACCCTAGAAATCCAAATGGGAAAACCATATTGGTTGGGGATTTTATTAAGCAGAAAATTAATTGCAAAAGGGTGATTTATACATATATTTAGTGTATTGTTACTCAATGGTAGGAAATTTGTAGATGTCCATGGCTTAACAAAAATATTCACTCATCATGGGACAAACTCAATGCCTTCTTATCCTCCGATCACCGAGCAGATTACTTCTTTGACCTCTCATCTCTACTACTATCCTTCTTCATTTCCTCCTCATCTCTCCTCTTTATTGAATTCACTTCTTCTCCAAAACCTTAATTTTTATGGGTTTCCTTGGAAGGCCAACCATCACAATGGTTCGTTTCAACTTCCAAGTAAATTTTGGACATTTCCTCAACTTTGTTGAAAAAATAATTAAATGCTTATATTACATAGTTTACAAAGAGATTTCGGTGAGGATCCAATTCAAATCACACCTCCCCATTCACATGATTTTGGTCCCCAAAAGCTTCAACTTCCTTCAATCCTCTTTTTCTCTGCCTTCAATCATCCTCCAACAAATATCCAAGAAAGGGTGCCTCTATTGCAAGATGAAAGATAAGAGCTGAACAATGGCTGACTTTTGCATAAGAACGGTGTCCATCTCATGGCTAGAGATGGAATTCGCTGCTATAGTAGGTCATTAGACAACTGTTTCTCCTTGGGATACAAGTTCCAACAACTCCTCTTTCCCCTTGACCATGAATTTCCAAGATTTCTTCTTAGCTATTCAATTATTAGGATGGAGTTTCAGGTGAAGCCTCCAACGTTTTATCTCATGATGTCCAATCAATATACAATACTGGAAATAGTTCTTGCATGGGATGCTTGGCCTTATAGAGTTCCAACAATTGTAGCCTTATGAATCCTTTTCTTGCAACAAAAACAAACCAAAAATACAATGCCATACCTTTTTGGTTTGTGATTATGATCGCTAGCTTTGCTGCTTGGTCCCACAAAAGTTAGAGTGTATTTGGATGGAAGAATCATCTCTTTTCCGCCCTCTTCCAAGCCTCTACAATCATATTTGAGTGGCTCATTACACACTCCTTTTCCAACTACGTTTTATTCCATGGGAATGACTACTTTTCCAGTTCCTCTTGTCTTGACGAAGGTGGTTTAAGATGAACTTGTGCTGACTTATTTTCCACTGAATCCTAAGCCTTCATGCTTGGGCCTATGTTGATATACAATGAGGATCAAAATCCCTTGGCTATCATAGCCCATTTTCCTCATGAGATTGGAACCATTTCCTCTAGTGCGCTTTTCAAAGTCACCGGAGGTCTCTTGAGGAAGGATCTTGGAGGGTGAGTTTACCATGCTTGAATCTGTCATGGCGCTTCCTTCCACAATGGAAAAAGAAGGGGATTGTTTGGTCTCATGGATAGATAATTGTAGCTTCTTCAAGGTCTCTCTATTCATTTTCAAATCCAAATATAGATGAGCAGTCACTTCGGTGAACCTCTCCTCTTGCCAATTATCCAATTGAGTGAATTTCTCCTCCAATTGCAAGAACTCTATTTTCTTCTATCTAATTTTTCCCTCATCATGGTGAAGGAGTCTTGGTGTTTGGCAAGTTATTTTTCTAGATCATCTGCTTTCTACCTCCAATACCAACTTTCCTCTTAACTCTTCCAACTTATCCCTCTTCAATATTGTTCCCATGGTAGCTACTTCAAGGTCTCTAACGATATGGATCTGATACCTTATGGTTTGTAAATAGTAGGCCATTGGCCCGTCCTTTTTATCAACATGGATCTATGTAGAAAATTAGAATTCAATTTTAGTGCAAATACAATTTCACTGGTATCATGCTTCTCTATTTTCTATTCTCTAACAAGCATGAATAAGCCCTATTCCATATTTGGCTTCAAGAATTAATTGGATGGATTTTAGTGCCAAAACCAATGCTAACTATGAAACTACCGACTTTGGCGGTGCCTACTCTATCTCTGTAATCCTATTAACACAAATTACCATGCACTTTGCAATCTAGTGTTGCATACATAGCCCTCATTTAATTCAAATATGTGACCATTTACAAACTGTTGTAGATGAGAGTACATGCTCATCACTGGATGCAACTGAATATATATATATATATATATATATATATATATATATATATATATAATGGAAAGACCATTCTTGATGGCTATAGTTTCTAGTGAATGCACAACAAAAGAGGATTTGGTTGTAGGTAAAACCATCAAATAGGCAAGAGAGAATCGTTGTGGGTATTAAATCTATGGCTTCCAATGACTCAATTAACAATGGAATTGAGCTATGTGAATGTGGGATAGTTCTGTGCAATGGTAAATGATAAGCCAAGGATGTTAACAATGAAGGTTACTATCAATTAGGTTGTTGGTAACAATGAATATCCTTCTTCTTCATAATCTTCAATTTTAATGGTATCGCTTGTGACTTAGTAGGGGTCAATATGTTCATCGTGGGAATTGCATTCGGGTGAGAAGGATAACAAAAATTCTACTTAACCACTCGAATTATGAATCTTGAACATTTTTGTTTTCAATCTTATCAGTAATATTCATCCGATATAAAAGAAGAGTTATTTTTGTACCATCCATTTCTTTTCTTATGCCATAACCCCTCCTCCAGACCTTTAAGAAAACTTTGTTGAAGTATCTTTCATCCTTTTTCTGTAAAGACTCTTGAAAGGTGTTCCAATTCTTACTTAATGTGGTTTTGGTTTGTATCAGACTCTTTAATGTCTTGAGTTACTAAAGTACCTATAACACCAAATTTCTATGCAAGACGATGATGCAAATTTGCATGCAAATATCTATCCATATGAGTTATCTTACTGTAGACTAAATCTGCCAATGAATCTGCCAGCAAACCATCATAATGTTTGGACACAAGGTCATCTAAACAGGGAATTATTTTGCTTTCTTCCACCTCCATTGTAAATGATTTTGGAGGTTATTCAGATGAGTAAGAAACTAGCTAAGCTGTCCCTCCCATGCAACCATATTACATTCATATCATCAACACATCTTTTCCATGATTTGGGTTTGAGCAAAGAGGATTCAAATAACTAGTTTCTCAAAGTTTTCCATGTATAAATTTTCTGACTCTTCACTGGATTGTCAAAGCTTTAGACTAATTCTTCCGCTGGTATCTCTCATGCACAACCACAAAGATGAAATTGCATTCCAAGACTATTTAATTTAGTGTACAATTTGATGTTGGACAAGTTGACCACATTGACCTTTTGTCTCTTCTCTTTGTGTCCAACCTGTCTTTCTTTTAGATTTGTAAATTTTTTGTCTTTCTACTCCTTAGTATCCCTTAACACTCTTTCCATATGTAGTGCTAAAACAAATTCTATCTTCCCCCAAACGTCAAGTCGTATGGTACCTGCGAGCTTCATATACTTGTAGTTGTGATAAAGATCCTCAAAAGCTTGGAGATTGAATCTCTCGTTTATTTCATTTCCAATCTAACAAGAGCCATGCTTACGTTTTCATTTTTGAAGACATGATTGTGTTAAGAATATAGCCAAGAATTTAAATAACTAACAAGATCAAGAAGGAAAAGAAGACGGGAGGAAAAGGCACAAAACCAATTCTAATTAATGTGTACATCAATAATGTACATATAGTACACATATCACAACTTTCCTCTAACGATATGACCGTTAGGTTAAGATAACAAACTGATACTAGAGAGTTTTCAACACCCCCCCTTAATCATAAGTTCATTCTTGCTTGAAAAACTGCCACTTCCTGACAACTAGTAACGTGTCAAGAAAATATTCAGAGGGCTTAAGATCCTCTCTGAACTCTAAAAAAATAGCAAAAGCTGATGTCTTCTACTAAATTGGTGGTTTAAGGGTGACCACAAACTTATTTGGTGGTTTCAGGATGACCACAAACCAATCTGGTGGTTTCAGGATGACCACAAACCGAATGTCTAGCAGAAGATGATGTCTTCTACTAAATGGCATGGTTTTAAGTTGACCATAAACTAACAAGAGATTAAGGCTAAAAAATACGAGCAAAACTTCATGTCTTCTGCTTAATTTTTGGTTTTAAGCTGACCACAAACCATCAAGATCTCAAGGCTCAACAAACTATGAATGGTTTAAGGATTACCACAAACCATATCAACAACAATATGTTCAGGAACAAGACTGCATACCAGGAACTAGGTTACATACTTGATCATCTGTTCACAGGATCTAAATCAAACTTGGAACCTGACTGAAAACTTTATATTCCCCCCCTGTCAAGAACAAGTGGTTCAAATTCCCTTGACCACCATTCAAAAGTATGACCAAGAAGAGATCCAACACATGTATAAGCTACTGGAACAATGTGTACGCTTTCACAATGTATATAGGGATGAAGATCGAAACATTGATCTATCATCTGATCATTATCAACTTCATTGAATTCACTTCACTGATCACCTTCATTAACTTCATTTGATTTTGTTGTGAGAAGACTGCATGCTTGTTTCCTATTTGATCATCTATTCACATACTTTGGTCCCTCAATCTGAGATTACTATCTCATATTCCCCCCCCTTAATCGAAGATTCAATGTCTCTGATACACCATCAAGCTACACAGTGGTTCATGCAACATCTTGACACAACATCCTCTCTATGGACAAGAGGAATACAATTGCTTGAATCAACATGACTTACTAAATAAATGGGAAATACAACAACCTATGGAAATACTTACAACTTGGACCAAAAACTTAGGGGTGTCGGGTACAATCGATCATGCACCCAATTACAATCATATTCTGAACATACACAAGTCCATAAGGCAGGACAGATACAAGTCCCTAATGAACTACAAATCAAAGGTAGACTTTGAAACTTGAAGTCTGACATTTCTCACTAATTTCCCCCTTGTCAGCTGAAAAGTGAGAATTCTAGATAATGAGATATACCCCCTTTGAAAGTGGAAAAGGGTAATCGAATCGTCTTCTGGTAGAGTCTGGAAACTCGATCTTCGACTCAGAAGAGTACATCAACTAGGCCCCGATCATATCCGATATCATCCAATCCTGAAAAACATTTATGTCTGTCAACTGTAGAAATATCTCCAATCAAGTACGGTTGTACTTGTGTACAAATCCATCGATAAGAATGCTCCAATAAATTGGCTTCCAAACTCCGACGCCAATTCCGTAACCATTCAAAATGAATATGTTTCCACTTTCTCTTTTGACACCTTACTGAGAGGTGATTTGTCTTCCCACAAAATCTACATGGGTGAAGATCAAAACAATTTGACTTATCATGGCCAAACCGGTGACAATGTTTTCACTGTATGGGTTCTTTATCCAACCGATTATCATGATCTAGAATATTTGTAGCAACATCATAATCAACAATATCTTGTACCTGTTCTTTACCGATATCCTCAAGCTCTATCTTCTTATCATCATTCCAAAAACCTCCACTCACAAAGCAAACAAGTTTGCTATAATTAGGAATATGAAAAAGGTTGTCAACATCCTTTTCATATCCTAGTCCATATCGATTTCGTTTAAAGTGTAATTCTTCCCATGGTCGAAAAATTCTAATTTCTTTGTCACATTTATCCGCAACTTTTTTTGACATAGGGAATTCATCCAACTCATCTTCATGTTTATGAGTGTCATCACTAGTCAACTGAGCATCTTCATTGTTTTCATCCTTGATGTCATTTTGTTTGTTGAAATCACATTGTTGGTGTCAAAATATATTTAACTCATCAGATAACATTTTGTTTTAAAGTTTGAACATATCAACTTTCTTATGCATTACTTGTAAACAAGTAATCACTGTATCGAGAGTGCACTTGTTTATTGCAATTGTAGATTTCGTAGTTGAGTTAATTAATGTGTGCAATATTGTAAATATTTCTTCAATTCTTGCCATTATGCAGAATATGGAAGATAGATGTTTGCATGTTTATGCCACAAAATTCAATTCTATATCCTGTTGTGCATGCCAAGAGTGATCATCCGTTGCATGAATGCCAAAAACTGCAGGATAACCAATAACTTAGACACACACAAAGATCCTAAGACCCCCTTATTCAATTTCGGGTAGGTCTACAATTTAAACAATAACACCAAATACAATTTTGCAAATGCAATTTGTTGGACCCCTTATAACACCTTTACAACCACCTTATAACTTCATTACAAAAACAAAACCCTCTATAAAAGATTTGATAACCTCTTTTATCTCAATTACATAAAAGGTCATAATTATTATAAACACAAAACCACCTTTGTCTTAATGGTCTTCACTTTACCTGCTAATGTTACTTATGTTAGCAAAAGAACCCTTCTGAATTGCATTGCATTTACAAAGGAAAAACTACAAATCATAAATAATTGAGTTGCATTTGATAAATCATAAATAATTGAGTTGCATTTGATTCTTTAATGTACTGGATTCCTTCAAACTCAGATATGATTCTTTGGAATTCTCTAAGCCATTTTCCTTATTCAATTCCAATACATTTTTATTTGCAGGGTTTTGAATTTTTCACTTTGTTTTATCTCTTTATGAATGCCAAAAATAATCCTCTTCTTTATGAATTTCAAAGATAATCATTTTATTTGCTTTCCTTTATCATGATTTTCCTCCAATACCTTGTCTCTCCTTTATTGATTCTCCATTGCTAAGTCCAAGGAGGATTGTAATATGACCATGTCCTTATCTAACTGGAGTGGTGTTACCATGTAAAGAGATAGATTCTCTATAGTTCGACTTCTCAAAAAATATATCATTAAAAAAAATTCTTTAATTTTCTTTTAATTTTTTAAATGATTAGCCTAATAAAAATAATAACGTTTTGTCCAGGTTTCTTTGGCTATGGAACAATAAACACCCTTGATTCCTCCTTTGGATCATTTGGCAACACTTTATGATCTCATCAAATATTATATAGAGTGGTGATAATTTGTTCTGGCATGCATGCAATTGCCCAATATTGTCAACGGTCTCTAATCTGTTCTGTATAGATTTAAACTTGAAAAGAAATTACATCAAGAGCGTTGTGGCTCTCTATTCATTATTCAAATGAAATATCTTTTACTCTTTAACGATTTCAAAAGAACATTTTATACTAACCCAACACTCTGCGATTTAACTTCAAAACCACAATACAAATGACAGACTTACAATTTGTGTGCAATTAAACCAAACATATTTCAAGTCGTTTGCTATTTCTTACCCAAATTGAACTCCCAGGTTTCTCAAAGAACCCTCATTCACATAGAACATATCTCATTCACACATATTTGAGAATAATAGAAGAAAGGTTCCTTATCTCTTATTCCAACAAACGACTGCTCACAACGTGCCTTATCGGTTTTAAAACTTATCATGTACTGCATTCACTGCATGTGTTCCTAGAATTAATTTGTACACATATATATTCCTCTCTTTACATAACATTCATGAGCTTCTCTTCCATGGAGATTTCTACAGTGATTGGTCTCCTCTCAAATTAAAACTGACGACTCTCTCTATAAGCCGACTTTCCTATTCTAGGGAACGACAAAATTTCCACTGCAAAAAATTCCACAGGATCTCTTTCACAATCCCACAGGCACAAAGATAAAAAATGTGCTCTGATACCACTGTTAAGAATATAGCCAAAAAATTAAATAACTAACAATATCAAGAAGGACAAGAAGACGGGTGGAAAAGGCACGAAGCCAATTCCAATTAATATGTACATCAATAATATATATATAGTACATATATCACAACTGTCCCCTAACACCGTTAAGGTAAGATAACGAACTGAGATTAGAGAATTTTCAACAAATTGTTTCTACCAACATGGAGTTGGTGCTTTATCTCACATAATTTTGAAACAATATTTGCATCACCACATATTTTAAGGAATTAGATGTTTTCCATTCTGTGAGCTCGCTATACCCTGTTCCTTTCTAGGACGCCCCTTCCATGGAGGAATTGAATCAAATTATACTGCGTAGTAATTCTAGGAGAGAAGGAGATTGCGATATGAACGACCCAAAATTTTTATCCCATGGATCATCTTGACGTCTTTGATATAAACCGTCTTGAGTAGGATCTCGAACATCCTTCCAGATTCTTTAGAGAAAATGGATACATGAAAGACAAGTCAACAAATGTTAGAATTGAAAATGCGGAAAAAACAATTCACATATGATAATCAACAATCACACATATAAGAAACACAAAGTTTCATGTGGTTCACCCAAACGTTGGGCTACGTCCACCAAGCTGAGGTATAAGTTTTCTTATTATTCAGATCATGGAGATTACAACAACTTCACTAATACATCTCTCACTCTGTCCCGCCTCTCCCATTTTGCCTCTACGGGCTTACATAAATTTATATACATTTACACATGAAACTGATTATTAAATGTAATCTCATCCATATTCTAACTTGGTCTATTTAGTTTCAACCAACACAAAATAATAGGATCTAAATCTATTCTTGGGAATTCGTTGTCACCAAATTCAACAATCTCCACCTTGACAAAAATTAACCTGATACCTTTCTCCTTCTACTGTTCATCACATTTTTTGCAAGCCAAGAGAATCCAAGCACCATCATAGCTTCTCTAAAAGTACTGGTTTTGTGAACATGTTTGCACAGTTCTTTGTTGTATGCACTTTCTCAAGAGAGACTCCATGTTCATCAATGACCTGTCTTACAAAGTGGTACTTGATAGGTATATGTTTTGTTTTACTGTGATAGGCTAGATTCTTAGCCAAGTGAATAGCACTTTGACTATCACAAAGTAACTTTACTTTGTCCTACATCCTTTCAAACTCACCAAACAAACCTTTCAACCAAACTGCCTCTTTGTAATCATGTGAAGCAACTACGTATTCTACTTCTGTAGTGGATAAAACAACAATGTTCTGTAGCTTTGACATCCAACTAATAGCTCCACCTGCAAGAGTAAAGATATACCCTAAAGTCGACCTTCTCTTTTCCAAATCACCTACAAAATCATAATCAACATATCCACAGATTAATTCACAACCACTGTTATAAGTGATACAGTAATCACTTGTGCCCCTCAGATACCGAAGCACCCATTTCACTGCTGCCCAGTGTTCTTTACCTGGATTTTCCATATACCTGCTGACATCCCCAACTGCATGTGAAATGTCTGGCTTTGTACTAACCATCACATACATTAGACTTCCTACGGCATTAGCATATGGTATTCAAGACATATATTCCTTTTCTTCTTTTGTACTAGGACATAAACTTGAAGAAAGCTTAAAATGGAAAGCCAAAGGGACTGGAACTGGTTTCACATCGTTCATACCAAACCTCAAAAGTATCTTCTCAACATACTTCTATTGTGACAACCAAAGCTTACCATTCCTCCCGTCTCTGAATATCTCCATGCCCAAAATTTGCCTCGCTGCTCCTAGATCTTTCATATTGAACGTCCTAGCCATCTGAGTCTTTAACCTGTTGATCTCAGTTATGATTTTGCTTGCTAAAAGCATATCGTCAACATACAATACTAAGATAATGAATATTCCATTATTCAATTTCTTAAAGTAAACATAATGATCATACTTACTCCTTGTATAATTCTGGCTCACCATGAAAGAGTCAAATTTCTTGTACCATTGTCTAGGCGATTGCCTCAGACCATACAATGATTTCTTGAGCCCGCAAACACATTTCTTGCTGCAATTATGAACGAACCCTTCAGGTTGTTCCATGTAAATTTCCTCATCCAAATCTCCATGTAAGAAGGTAGTTTTAACATCTAGCTTCTCTAACTCCAAATCAAGTAATGCAACTAATGCTAACACAATTCGAATTGAAATAGACTTAACAACTGGTGAAAAAATCTCATGAAATTCAATACCTTATTTCTAAGAATATCCTTTCACAACCAGCCTTGCTTTGTACCTTTCCACCTTATCATCAACACCCTTCTTCAACTTGTAGACCCACTTGCAACTTACAGTTTTTCTGTCTCTTGGAATTTCTACCAGGTCCCATGTGGCATTCCTCTCTAATGCCTTCATTTAATCCTTCATTGATTCTTTCCATTTATCACTATTAGAACCCTTCATAGCTTGCTGATAGCACAAAGGCTCATCATCATTAGTACTTAAAGAAACTGGCAAACCAAAATCATCATACCTTCTTGGAGGATTTATGAACCGCGTAGACCTCCTTAGAGAAGTTTGTGGCTCATCCACATTCTGTTGATTGTTATCATCAACCATGTCTTCCTCTGCGGGAAACTCTTCATGAACATCTTCAAAAACTTGTTCATGTTCACTTTCATCTGTATTTGAACTGGTTTCAAACTGAATCTGTTGATACTTAGGTACTTCTTCCTGTTTCATTTGAACATCTACATCTGATTTGATGAGAGATGATTAATCAAATATTACATCTCTGTTAATGGTGATCTTGTGGGTAGTAGGATCCCACAACCTGTACCCCTTAATAACATCACCATATCCAACAAAGATAAGCCTTTTTGATTTTGGATCTAATTTAGAACGCCGATGTTTCAAAAATAGAGCATAGGCTTCACAACCAAAAACTTTAAGATTAGAATAATTACAAGGGTGACCTTTCCATACCTCTTCAAGAATATTTCATTCTATTGTTGTTGATGGTGATCAATTCACCAGATAACAAGATGTAGTTACTGCTTCTGCCCACAGTTCCTACTACAAGTGGGCGTTACTAAGCATACTCCTTGCTCTCTCTAGAAGAGTCCTGTTCATGCATTCAACAACTCCATTTTGCCGAGGAGTATAGGCAGTGGTTTTATGCCTATCAATCCCAAAATCCTTGCAATAGTTCTCAAATTCCATTGACGTAATTAATTCACCACCATTATCAGTTCTTAAACATTTAATGGACCTACCGGTGCTCTTTTCTACCAAATATCTAAACTGTTTGAAAACAATAAATACATCAGCCTTTATTTTCAACATATAGATCCACACCTTCCTAGATAAATCATCTATGAAAGTAACAAAATATGATGATCCTCCATACGAAACAGGAGGGGATGGTCCCCAAACATTAGAATGGATATAATCAAGGATTCCTTCACTAGTGTGTCTTCTGGTTTTAAATTTCTGCCTATTCTGTTTTCCATAAATACACTGCTTGGATAAATCTAACTTTAAAGACTTTAGACTAGGAAGCAACTTGCGATTTTATAATACTTTCAATCCTCTTTCGCTCATATGGCCCAACCGTTTATGCCACAGTCGAAAAAAATCATTGTAATTCTTAGATGCTGTTGTCGCATGATCTGTCTCAGTTCTTCCTTCTAACATAAACATATTACCAACCTTCTTCGCTTTCATAACCAGTAGGATTCCTTTGTAGACCTTCATAACTCCACCTTGAACAATAATTTTATATCCTCCAGTATCTAAGACTCCCAAAGAGATTAGGTTCTTCCTTAGATCATGTACATGTCTCACATCAGTTAGTATTTTAACAGTTACATCAAACATCTTAATTCAAATTCTACCAATTCCCACAACTTTACATGATATATCATTTCTGATGTAAACAATTCCATCATCTATAGACTCGTAAGTAACAAACCAGTGTCTATGAAGACACATGTGATTTGAAGCACCATAATCTAATAACCATTGTTGATCATGACGTGAACCAATACTAATTGATAAAACTTCATCAATCATACATGAAACTGTTGCTGAACCCGTTTCAATTGCATTTGCTTCCTTCGTCTCTTTTGGAGGGTCTTCTTTGAAGACTTGTTGTCTCTTCCAACAATCCTTCTTCAGGTGTCCCGATTTTCCACAAAACCAACACTTAAGCTTGCTCTTCTTTCCCTTCGACTTTGACCGAGAGAAATCCCTCTGATCCTATCCTCTTTCTTTAGGTCTACCTTTGACCACCATCGCCTCAGATGTAGAGGTTTCTGAATTGGATTTCTTCCTTATTTCCTCAGACAATAGTTCTCCAACAATAATGTCAAACTCAATACTTTCTGTTGAACTTGATCCGGATTATTTTCGGCACGAAATGAGAGCGGAGATATAATAAAGAAATGCACAGAGATATCGTGTATATCCAGTAATATAACAGAAATATATCAGAGATGCAACCATAAACACAGAGTTACAGTAATACACGATTTCTATTAATGAAAGAAATGTACAGAGACTGTAAAAATACAGAGTGA
>SNQJ01S0001740.1:159350-184450 GCA_010110895.2 Picea sitchensis
AAGATTTCACAACTTGATGTCGTTCTATTACAAGAAACCCTTGGAGAAGAGGTAATGGTTGTTCAGGTGTTGGAAAGGATTCTAAAAAGTTGGTGTTTCTTTGGTTTGGATGCTTCTGGCTGCTTGGGAGGCCTAGCTATGGGATGGAACCCAACAACGATCAACCTTGAACACTCTTGGGGTTTCATCATGGGACAAGGAATGAATGTCTTCGTTGAAGAGTTGGGGAGATCTTTTACAATCATAAACATTTATGGTTCTACTCAATATTGTCCCCAGTTCTGGAACGCCCTCCTAGCAAAACCATTTATGAAATATTCCTTTCTTATCTTGGGTGGAGATCTAATTTTTTCAATAGGGGTGGCTGAATCCTAGGGTCAGAGGTCCCAGGTGGATTTTGTTTCTGATTCTTTGTGCATAAGCTGGGCGAAGCAGGGTTAATTGATATTGCGCCTATTAGGATCGATCCTACTTGGAGAACAAGATACTGTGAGAAGATCATATTTCCAAGAGACTAGATCATTTTTTGATCTCTAGCTTACTGGTGGAAGAACCTTTTCTCTTCAGACAATGGGTTGGGTCAGGAGGGGAATCTAATCATTATCCAATTTTTCTAGAAATAACGGGAGCTTATAGAAAATTGACAAGCCCTTTCAAATTTAATTCTTCTTGGCTAAAAAAAGAAAGTTTCCTAAATCTAATAAAGGAAGTTTGGACTTCCATTGGGAATTCAGAGAGGGAAGCCGTTCTTTTTTCAAGGAATTTAAAAGACCTAAAAACAACTACAAAAGTATGGGCCAAAATGAAAAAAACAACAACTAGAACATGCCATAATCCACGCAGAAGATGCTCTTGAATCTCTTTATGAATCTGACAAAACGGGTTTTTCCAACCCAACACAAAAAGAGACCCTTTTATCCTCGGAGAATAAAAGAAGAGAGCTTCTACAAGTTAGAGAAAAAGAATGGAGACAAAAAAGTCGGGCACTTTGGTTGCACAACGGAGATGAGAATAAAAAATTCTTCCAAGCCTATGCAGAAGGTAGGAAATTGAAAAATACTATATGGAGAATCAAGGATCAATGAGTTAGAATGTTATCCTCTTTTGAAGATCTGGCTAGGCTGGGATCAAATCATTTAAAATTATTGTACACATCAACTATAAGAGTATCCATTGATGTTGTTTTACAGATTGCACTACTTTTCCCCTATTTTGTTGAAGAGGAGGAAAATGCAAAACTTATGGCAGAGGTATTTGAAGCATAATTAAAAGAAGTTCTACATAGTTTCCAAAAAGATAAAAGTCCAGGTCAAGATGGGTGGTCTATGGATTTCTTTGTAGGTATTTATGATCTCATAAGCCTATATCTCCTCAAAGTTATTGAAGAATCAAGAGTCAATGGGTTTATCCATCCCCCTTTTAATGCCACCTTTATAAATTTAATTCCAAAACAAGATGCCCCTGACAGCTTGGATGAATACAGACCCATTTCTCTATGCAATTGTATCTATAAAATAATTGCAAAAATCATAAGCAAAAGAATAAAAGACATCCTATCTAAATCAATCTCCCAAGAAGAATTTGGTTTTTCAGAAGGAAGAGAAATCCATGAAGCAATTGGTGTAGCCCAAGAAGCCTTGCATAGCATCAAGACACATAAGCAAAAAGGGGCAGTGCTAAAGATTGATCTCTCTAAGGCATATGGTCGTGTCCGTTGGATTTTCCTGAGATTTCTACTCACTCATTTGGGTTTTGGTCTTCCTTTTATAAATTGGGTCATGAGATGCATCTCCTTAGTCTCTTTTGCAGTTCTCGTAAATGGAGAAACCTCACCTTTCTTCCAATCCGAGAGAGTACTTTGGCAAGGATGCCTCTTATCCCCACTCCTTTTCCTACTGATGGCATAGGGCCTAAGCAAGGATCTCTCGGAAGAAAAAAATAACAGAACCTTTATTGATATTCCTCTTACCCAACTTATTTCCCTCACTCACTTGTTGTTTGTTGATGATGTATTAATTTTCTGTAGCGGTTTAATGGGAGATGCAAAAAAATTGAGCTCCATTCTAGATCTTTTTAGTAGGGCTACTGGCATGCAAACAAACAACTCAAAATCTACCCTCTCTACTCATCTAATGGAACCATAAGAAGTTCTTTTTTACAATGACCTTTTTCCTTTTGTGAAAAATCCTCTTGATGAAGGTTTAAAGTACGTGGGCTTTCATCTAAAACCAAATTTCTACACCAAAGCGAATTGGAACTGGTTATTAACAAAGCTTGAAAAAAGGATAAAATCATGGAGCTTCAGGTGGTTATCTAGAGCAGGCAGGTTGATCTTGGTAAAATCAGTCTTAGAGGCGATTCCAGTCTATTGGCTATCTATGGCATGGATCTCAAAAGTTACTCTGGAGAAAATAAGGAAATTATATTTCAAATTTCTTTGGGGCGACCAAAAGGAGAGTTTTGTGATGCCATGGATCAAATGGGATTCTTTGGCCTGCCAAAGCTTTTCAGGGGATGGGGCTTAGAAAATATACACAACTTCTCCATCGCTCTTGCTGCTAAGACTGGGTGGAGACTAATATCCTCCAACAATTTATGGTCAAAGGTAGTAATTCAAAAATATATATGTCCAGATTCTGTGGTGGATTGGATAAGGAGGCCGAAAAAAAGACACCAAAATGGTTCCATCATGTGGAAATATCTGGTAAAATCATTTTATGTTATCAGTCAAGGGATGGCCTGGAAGGTGGACAAAATAATCTCTCTCAGACTTGGTAGGGATCCCTGGGCAGACAACAAATATCAACGCATACTTCACCATAATTTAATTAACAATCTGCATGAGAGATGTTTTTTCCACTTGAACCAAATTGCAGATGATAAACAAACTTCGATTTGGAGTCAGGGATGGAAAGATTCTCAAGCTCTGAATTTGGAAGATCATTTTTTAGTTCCTTGGAATGATTACATCCATGCTCTCAAAACAATCCACATCAAAATCATAGATCGGGAAGATGGACTAATCTGGAAACTCAGTCCTTTCGAGGTATACTCTCCAAAAGAGGGTTATTCATTCCTGATGACCAATCTCCTCCAACAAGCCCCCGTTTGGTGGTGGAAGGGGATATGGAAATCCAAATGTCCTCTTAAGGAAAGATTGTTCATGCAGTGCCTCTTAAGGAAAAAGGTCCCTACATGGGATAGGATGGAATTCAGGGGCCTTGAAGGGCCGAGATGGTGCTCTCTATGCAAGGGGGATGATGAAACATCTCCACACCTGTTTTTGGGTTGCCCTTTTTCAATTCAAACTTGGAGAGTTGTTTCATCTGTTTTGGGTCAAAGATGCTCTTGGCATGGGCCCTCTATTGAAGTGGCTTGGAAGTCTTGGGTACATGATCACATAAATAAAAATATCAAGGCACTTCCCATCTTCATTCATTGGGGAATTTGGTTTGCTAGAAATGTTGTTATCTTCAAGGAAAATGCCTCGCTTCCTGATATAATTGCAACCAAATGCATAGCTATCCTTGCACATTTTCCATAAAAGAAAGATCTCCCCGCCCATGCAGGTAGTGGAGAAACACATAAATTTGCATAACTTATGGCCTTAAATCTCTTTCTCACCTTTGCTGCGGAAAAATGGATCTTAAACCTTCAAATTTATGGAGATTCAATGGTGGTCATCAACTGGTTGAGGAAATCACAAATGTGTCATAACATAAATCTTACTTCTATCCTTGAAGAAGTCTTTTTAATTACAAATATATTTACAAACCTGTCATTCACTCATGTCTAAAGGGAAAGGAACGTCACAACAGACTCCTTATCTAAAGATGGCACTCTTATGACTCATGGGCAATGGCACATCATAGAGTTCTTGGATGGGCAGAGCTATGAACATTATCACAGACCTTTTATAGAACAAAAGGGTCAGCCATGATTCAATGCCTAAAAGTTTTATTCCTTATTTTTGTATTTAGTTCGAAGACAAAAAAATGGACAAGTTACAGACTATCAACATTTTTGGGAAGAGTTACCACGAGACATCTTTAGATTTTTGCACAACTATTATTTTTATATGATGCAGATCAAGTGGCATTTCTTTTGTGAACTGTATATTTTTTTGACTTCAGTTACCGGTATTGGTAGAAGTGGGACTTTTAGGACTAAATGCATGCCTTTACATGCGTTCTTCAGAATGTAAATTTTATACTCTTTAATAAAATTTACGCTTTTTCCCTTTGGAAAAATAGTGACATAGTTAATTTAAAGTATGTAAATAAGTTGTGATTAAAAATATGCAAGTTGTTTTCATAAGCATCTTGCAAGCATTTTAGGAGGACAAAGAGAATTTCTAAGGTGTGTTTTGTAACATGTTGGAAGGTTTTTTATAATTAAAATAATCAAAATAGTTTTGTTGGCTTACTGACATAAAATGTTTGAAATAAGGTCATGTTTGGTCAATCATATTGGGACATCATCTAGGCAAGCTTGGGCCCCATCGTTATAAATCACAGGGATATACTGCTTAAAATATATACTTTTGATAAGTTTAGTTTTATATGTTTTTATCATTCATTCCTATCAAATTAAAATATGAATGATTAACTATCTATTTATTGCTTTAAAAGGCACTTTATGCATAAATATGTGTAATTTCTGTCTTGTTCCACATGTAAGGTTATTAAATTTAAAAATATATTAATATAAAAAAATTAAATAATAGACCATAAATAAAATATTTCAATGTTCACATTAAATTAAAATAATTTTATCAACATTACATATAGAGATAAAATGGTGAAAGGAGTAAAATCAACTTTTATTTCACTCACTTAGGTGCTTTCTACTTCCCATTATGAGAGGAGGGAGATATGTGTAATTATTTCAATGCTTAATATGAAGTTGACATATAACATTTAAAAATATATTAATAACAAAATGGTATTTTAATGTGAGTTATAAATAAAATATTTCCACATTAAATTAAAAATATTTTATTTCAATATCAAAGTTCTCTCTATGAAACAATTGATTCAATGGTGTATATATAAAAAATCAAGTATATATTTAACATTAGATTTATCATGCAATAAAAGGTCCTTCAATATATATATATATATATATATATATATATATATATATATATATATATATATATATTGATATATGATAATAAATTAATAAATTATGATTAAAAAAAATCATTTAGTAAAGAATTTATAAACAATAATAAATTAATTACTCTTTAAAATCAAATTTTATATTTATAAATTAATTACTCTTTAATTTATAAATTTAAAATGGAAATTTTTGTGATATATATTCTTACTATATAGGAAGACCAATTAAACAAAGACATTCACATCTCTTGATAGAACACACCATGATGGAGAGGGTAGGGAGGCCACAAAGCCTAAGAGAATGCCTAAGTGATTTGGAGTTCTCTATAATGCATGACTTTTAAGATCTTTTTGAGTGATAAGGTGATAGGTAAAAATGAAAAGTGCTAAATGAAAATGGAATGTCAAACTAGTGTTCCTAATTAGAAACTATGCATAGGTGGTGCAACAAGTAGTTTGGGAATGGAATGTCAAACTAGTGTTCCTAGTTAGAAACTATGCATAAGTGGTGCAACAAGTAGCTTGGGAGTGTGTTTCAATTGGTAAAACGATATGGCATTTGACTAAAAGATTTCATGCGATTTTTTCAAAAGCAATAAGGAAATTTTAATTTATAAATTAATTACTCTTTAATTTATAAATTTAAAATGGAAATTTTTGTGATATATATTCTTACTATATAGGAAGACCAATTAAACAAAGACATTCACATCTCTTGATAGAACACACCTTGATAGAGAGGGTAGGGAGGCCACAAAACCTAAGAGAATGCCTAAGTGACTTGGAGTTCTCTATAATGCATGACTTTTAAGATCTTTTTGAGTGATAAGGTGATAGGTAAAAATGAAAAGTGCTAAATGAAAATGGAATGTCAAACTAGTGTTCCTAATTAGAAACTATGCATAGGTGGTGCAACAAGTAGTTTGGGAATGGAATGTCAAACTAGTGTTCCTAGTTAGAAACTATGCATAAGTGGTGCAACAAGTAGCTTGGGAGTGTGTTTCAATTGGTAAAACGATATGGCATTTGACTAAAAGATTTCATGCGATTTTTTCAAAAGCAATAAGCATAATCTCGAGACTAGTAATTCTCATGTAAACCACAAATCATAATCAAGCCTTCCAATTGTCTCAATGGATGGTGATGAAGTTGACAAAAAAACACAAGTGAAGGTATGATAGAAACAACTATAGTGAAGTTCTTTGGACAAAAGATCCAATAGGTCTATCCTAGGTGCATCTACAATCCCATGAAAGCCACCCAATATTAAACCTAAAAATTGGAAAATAGGACACCTATTTGTGATTGTGGGCAAGGGGTTATTGATTTTGAGTGGTCAAGGGTGAAATGTAACTTGAAAGACTTGGGTGGCTCCATCAAACTACTATTCCCGATCTAAGCATACACATAATTTATTTCTTTATACAATGTTCTTTGACGTCTAATCATTTAACATGATAAACAATAAAATTAGGATAATCGATCATTCATGCAAAAAATGAAATTGCCTACGAAACTTCATAAGAAAGTGAGGCGATGCTAAAACGTTGAACTTTGAAAGGGTTGCATGGGTTCTAGTTTTGACCGTGGCATGAGTCTAAGTGTCATGCGCTTAACAAAACTTACTAATAGCATGATTCATGCTACTCAAGAGAGTACCGGGAGTGGGAATTTGTCACATGGGTTTTGAATGGTAAAACATGTGCGAACAATGATAGAATCGAAGAGAAACTAGTGCAATCGATACGAAAAGGCAAATGTAATGGCGCAAAACGTTGAGAAATTCAAAACTTGGAAATCCAGGGCCTTTCTAGCTAATGGCTCAGACAAAAATAGAAGCTAAATTGAACTTGGAAACTACAAGATATTAGAAATCAATCCCAGAAACAATCAAGAGTTGGATTAATGGATCAAACTCCTTAGTGGAGTCACCATTTTACTATGGGAGTATTCAAGCATGGGAATGTTAAAAAACCCTATTGTTGAATATACATTGAAAGGTGAAGGGCAAAATAATATAATTAGATACACTATCCTTTAGCATTTATGATATGATAGTTATACAAACATTAAACAATGGATTCAATGATTTAAATATTCAAACAACATTTTTTTGCACGTGAAGAGAAACCACTGATTTATTCAAATGGAAAAGAAAATAAAACATACACTATATCATTTAGGAAAGAGGTTGTAATATGCGAGTTCTAGTATTCTCCTTTGGAGGGTTCTTTTAACCTTTGTTTAGGCTCAATCTCAATCTCTAATGAATTTAAGCAACATTTTTCTTTGTGATTGCTAACTTTTGAGGACAAATGAACCACAAGAGGTAAAACAAATAAGAAACAGATGAGTGGAAACAATAGACTCTCACTATATATAACTCTATTTCTCCAACATAACATTACTTTGAATTCTTACTTCTTATGCTTAGCAATGGATTATAATTATGAGCATAACTGGACCTCCAATCTAAACTAGTTCCCATGTAATTGCTCCTCCTTTAGTCATGGACACCCATTTTCCTGATTAGACCCAAAAGAGGGCCAAAGGACAAGTGTTAATTATATGGGAGGCTCAAATCGATTTTCCCACAACCACTTCACTACTTTAGGATGTCTTTGGGTGTTTATGAGTTGTAGAGTAGTTGAATTTATGGATTTACGAGTTTCGCTCAACTATCAAAGCTTTTTCAACACAATTGGCATGAGTGATCATGGATATGCCATGTGATCCTAGAAATGGACAACTGCAGGTTCGAATCTGCTTGGTGGTGAGTAAATTATTTGTTGATTATGCAACTAGCTGCATTATGTGATGTATAGGTGGATTTGTGACGTTTCCAGGTATGACCACTTAAATTTTGCAGGTGAGTGAAACTAGGGTGATAGCAAGTATATACAAATCTAGGCTTCAAACTAGGAAAAATACACTAATAGACCAACCAACGAACCAAAGGAAATATCCTTTGACAAAGTTCAAACAAAGGAGTGAATTTTCTTCTAACCACAATTCCTAGTATTCTTCCCCTTGCTCCTCCATTGACCATCCTTTGTCACCAATCATTACGCTTATGTAACTTAGTTGTTGATGTCCCAAAATTCCATCAAAATGTCATATAGTAAGTGGTTTGGATTAAAATCAACTTAAGAAAACATTATAAGTAGAAACTTTTCTCACTTCCTAACATCATCCCACAAGATTTCCAAATTCTCATGTAATGAATCTGATCCTGCATCAAACCTGGATGTGCCACACAATATTGTTTTCTTAGATGTGGTGGCCTTATTTCCCAACTAATCTACTTGCTTATTAACATTTCTCACATGTTGGAATGAGATGGAATCAAAATTATATGCCTTCATTATCACCCAACCACACATTGCTTTGATATCCCATGATATATTATCCAATATCTTTTGATGTAATCAATGATAATATTTGAGTCTCCTTCTAGAATAATGTTTTTTAATAATAATAATAATAATCTAATTTTAAAAACACAAAATTGATGTAAGAGACACCCTTGTTTGTGGGACAAGAAATCCCCTCCATGGAATGAATTTGTTGCTTATCCTATCAAGATCTACATACCCTACCCCCTATGAATACAAATTTGTGACCTCCAACGGGGAAATATATTTTCTTAATCATTTTGCCAACACTGGTGATAATAATGTTTTTCATTAGGGCTACCCATTTTACTCTATTGTTGGAGACTTCACTAAGAAAACTATTCCATATCCAACAAATTCATCCCATATGATCCTTGAGAATCCCACTTTCTCCTGCAATCCTTGTATTTTATTTTGAGGCTCCAATGAAATTAAACTTGAATAACACTAGTTGCGAGGGGGTGGGGGGGCACATTGCTCATTCAATTTTAGTGTTATACATTAGGTGAGTAAAATGATTTGAGATACAACTATTTAGAGACTCCACAATTAACTTTTCTTTTGTACTATGGATCTCATGAGACAACAATCAATTTATAACTTCTCAAAGGTTTCTTTGATTACCAACCACACCACTTTTGGTGACTTGTATTTGTCTTCAAATATTTGTTCATTTGATTTTCTTCTAATTAGACCAAATTATGAATCTAGAGTGTTTTGTTCCATAATATCCTTAGAGAAGGTGTAATCCACAAACATTCCCCCCAATTGGAAAAAATAACCTTAATGTTCAGAAATCATTGAGTTGAAACTTCACTAAAGTCGTGCTATAGTTTCCAAACATGTATTGCAAAGTCACATTAAAATAAGGTGTATGTGTTATCTTCTTATGCCTTAACATAATGTGTGTGTGTGTGTGTGTGTGTGTGTGTGTGTGTGTGTGTGTGTGTGTGTGTGTGTGTGATGACTAACATAAAGAAAAAAATCTCTGTTTCACACATCCTAGTATGAGGGAGATGTGTAATTCATTCAATGCTTAATATGAACTTGACATATGACATTTAAAAAAATATTACTAACAAACAAAAAAAATTAACGTGGGCCATATATGCAATATTATAATATCCACATTTACTGAAATATTTCAATGTCAACTTCATATGATGACGTTGATGATTACTGTCCACTGAGACCAATTGGTCTGTCCGACCTTAAGAAGGTAAGGGATTACTTTGAAATTTCTTTAAAATTGTATTTTTATGCTCAAAAAGCATTGAGAGAAGGGTTCCAAGATCAACATAGTTTTTATGACTTAGGAGGTTAGGAAAGTTTGTATTGGGGCAAATATTTTTAAATTTGGATGGGTATAGGAGCGGGTGTCATAAAGATAGATTCTTTTATCGCAGTATGTTTTGAAGATGAGAGATTCTTTTAGTAATTGAAAGTAAAAAACTTCTTATGGTTAAAACATTTCAATGGTGTGTTGCTTACTATGAGTGAGATGTTTAATTCCTTAAGTGTTATTCATGTTAACCCATCTTAACTCTAGATGTTCCTAAAGGGATAAGTCCCTTTGAGGTAATTTTTTTTTTAATTGAAAAAAAAATTGAGGAAAAGTTTACACGCCAAAGGATATGATCCCTCTTGCCATGATAGATATGGAGTTATGGATTTAAGGTGATCTAATTTACTCTAATTTTATTTTTTTTAATAAAAATAATTTCAATATAATAATACAAATATACATATACGACTACTTATTTTCAAAGACTATTCAAATTAATTTATACAAAATGTTTTAATCAAAATTTAATCTATTTAAAAATATTAAAAATATTTAAGAT
This sequence comes from Picea sitchensis, assembly GCA_010110895.2. Taxonomy (NCBI): domain Eukaryota; kingdom Viridiplantae; phylum Streptophyta; class Pinopsida; order Pinales; family Pinaceae; genus Picea; species Picea sitchensis. Next base: position 169,713 of record SNQJ01S0001740.1, read on the forward strand.
TTATAATTATTTATGCTTATAATGATTAATGAGATATTATTGAGTGGAAATGCTCTTTCTATAGTCGAGTATGAGGGAGATGCGTAATTCCTTCCCTACTCAAGATAAAGTTGATGTGTGACATTTAAAAAAAACATTAATAACAAAAAACATATTTGAGTGCCCTAAAAGGTGTTTTTTATAGCATAGTATGAGAGAACTGATATGTGTAGTTCCTTCCTCAACATGGAGTTGACATGTAACATTCAAAAAATATATTAATAACCAAAATAACATTTTATGACGAAGATGTGTAATTCCTTTAGTACTCGACACATTTAAATAAAATATTTCAATATCCACCTTAAGTAAGATAATTTTATAAAGAGATGTAAAATAATTAAAATAAAAAAAAATCTTACTCCATCCATAAGTGCTTTATACTTTCTAGTATGAGGGAGATGTGTAATTCCTTCCATGCTTAATATGGAGCTAACATGTGACATTTAAAATATAATAATAACAAAAAAAAAATGTTTCAATATACGACAAATAAAATATTTTAATGTCTATGTAAATATTTAAATATGTGTTATAAATAAAAATTTTCAACATCAACTATATATATAAAGTAATTGAAAGTACATAATTCTTATGGTTAAGATATTTTAATTATGTGTTGCTCAATGTGAGAGAGATGTATTGTTAGGCTTTCCATTGGAGTTTGGATTTGAATGGAACACGGATCTGAGTATTTATGCTCCACTATGCTGGCAAGATTCCCTTCACAACTTGCACATTTTTAAATAACTATGTTTTCCATATTATATTCTCTGAATAATTATTTACTTTCCATTTATTATGATACTTAATTATAAGCAAAACCTTCCCACGTGCCAAACAGTCTTGGACATTTTTAATGGTTTTGGTTGCAAAATGCCTTTACGCCTTGCATATTTTTAAATTAAATAAGCGACAAGAAAATAAATATTTTAATTAATAAATATCAAATTTAATGAAACCCTTCCAAAGCCGATATCACTTCATCAAGCCATTAAATATTTATATACTGCATTGTTACTTGCATTTTGGAATACATTTTACATTTAAGGACATGCGTCCAAAATGCCCTTCGTTATTTATTTTTAAGTTAATTAAAAATCATTATTATTTAAAGAGTTATCTTAATTATCATTTTAGTGGAATCTCTTTGAACGTAAAGATTTTATTTATCTTTTAAAATACGTATTACCTGTAGTTGATTAAGCCTTAAATATTTGTATATATACAAGTTATATTGCCACTCACATCTCATCACCATTTGATGTTCATCCCATATGCTCAATAGTCAAATTTAAAGATGTGACAAAGAGATCACAAAGTTTATTTAAATATAGTGATATGTAAATATGTCCCACAATTGTCTTCCTTTAAATCTATGATTTTTTAAAATATTATGATATGAATGTTTTTGTTTAATTGGTCTTCTTATATAGTAAAAATATATATTACAAAATATTTCATTTTAAAAGGGTAATTTTGTTATCATTATTTATTTATGGATTGTTATTAAATATTTTTTTTAATCATAATTTATTATTATTTATTATATGGTATTGTATGGCATGGTATGGTATGCCTTGCCTTGGTATGGTATGGTATCTCTTGCCTTGTCTTCACTTGCCATGTCTTGTTTATCCATACCATGCCTTTCTATCCCATGCCATGTCATGCATTTCCTTGCCATCACTTGCTATACCTTTCCTTTTCCATGCCATGCCTTTCCATATCATGCCATTCCTTTCCATTCCACGCCTTTCCATGCCATTCCTTTCCATACCATGCCACACATTTCCATGCCATGCCTTGCCTTGCCTTGCCTTCACTTGACATGCCTTCACTTTCCATGCCTTGCCTTTTCCATGCCATGCCTTTCCATACCATGCCATGCCTTTTCATACCATGCATTTCCATCCCATGCCTTTCCATGCCATTCCATGCCTTGCCTTGCCTTCACTTTCCATACCTTTTTTTTCCATGACATGCCTTTCCATACCATGCCATTTATGTCCATGCCATGCCTTTCCATACCATGACATGCCTTTACATTCCTTGCCATGCCATGCTTTTCCATGCCTTGTCTTTCCATGCCATTCATTTCCATACCAAGTCTTTGCATACCATGCCTTGCCTTGCCATGCCATGCCTTGCTATGCCTTCACTTGCCATGCCTTTCCTTCACTTGCCATGTCTTGCCTTGCATTCACTTGCCAGGAGAATATCAAGGTTATAACATAAGCTCTCTTTATTCATATATCTAAGGTATCATATATTTGTCAAACATGGATTATCATAATTTATAGGATTTACCTAGACCAACATGTCCCTGAACAACTTGAGGAGGCAAGTTGCAACTCGCGATAAAACTCAAACTGAGACTCAGATGGGCGAATCGTCAGTTGCATTGGATCCAAAGCACCAGGCTTCAGCTAGTGGGGCTCCTCCACTATCATTCTGTCCTCCGAAAAACTATTTGTTGGAGTATCTCCACCAGTAGGGTTTTGCTCAATGAGGCATGGTGCAATTTCTGAAGAGGAGTTTTTTTTTCAAGAACACTGTGTCAGGCATTTATGGGTAGTGTATTCACATGGGTCTTGGCCAAACAGACTTGTGGGAGCTTACAAAACTCAGTTATGTCGCTCGGTTTGGAGTTTATGCCCCTGAACCAAATTGGCCACATGTCCTTGAATGGCTTAAGAAGGCGAGTTGAAACTCGTGATAAAACTCAAATTGAGACTCAGAAAGGAAAACCGCCCATTCCATTAGATCCATAGAATCGAGTTTCAACTAATGGGGCCCCTTTGCTGTCATTTTGTCCTCTGAAAAATCGTTTGTTGGAGTATCTCCAGCACTAGGGTTTTTCTCAATGAGGCATAGTGCAATTTCTAAAGAGGAGGTAGTTTTTCAAAAACACCGTGTCAGGAATTTATGGGTAGTGTAGTCGCATGGGCCTTGGCCAAACATTCTTGCAAGAGCTTACGAAACTCTGTTATGCCGCTCGGTTTGGATTTTATGCCCTCGAACCAAATTTCCCACATGTCCTTGAATGGCTTGAGGAGGCGAGTTGCAATTAGTGATGAAACTCAAACCAAGACTCGAATGGGTGAACCGCCAATTGCATTGGATCCAGAGAATCAAGTTTTAGCTAGTGGGGCCCCTCCGTTGTCATTCCATCCTCTAGAAAACCGTTTGTTGGAGTATCTCCAACACTATGGTTTTTCTCAATGAGGCATAGTGCAATTTCTGAAGAGGAGGTTGATTTTCGAGAAAACTGTTTCGGGAATTTATGGGTATTGTAGTCACATGGTCCTTGGCCAAACTTATTTGCGGGAGCTTACGAAACTCCTTTATGTCACTCAGTTTGGATTTTATTCCCCCAGACCAAATTTTCTACATGTCCCCAAATGGCTTGAGGAGGCGAGTTGCAACTCGTGATAAAACTCAAACCGAGACTCGGATGGGCGAATCACCAGTTGCATTGGATCTAGAGCACCAAGTTTCAACTAGGGGGCCCCTCCGTTGTCATTATGTGATCCCTATTTAGGATAAGAACGAACTGATTAACAGACTAAATAAAATAAATATAGCGATACAGAGAACAACATAGATATCCAATGAACAATATCTTCTATTGAATAAATGAAATAGGATGAAACTATAAAGCTGCATAACCGAAACAACTTGCTCGAATGGTGGTATCTATCTCTAAGAAGAGATGTGGCAGCTACACGCATCCGTCTGAGAAGAATGATTACAATGAGGCTCCAAAGGCCTTTTTAACATTACTCATGAATGCCAAAACCCTAGACATCCAAAAATCTAACCATAGGAGGTGAAACACGAAAAGACATGTGGGCCCCAATGGGTAAGTTGGTACCTCAACTTCCTGGGGTCATAATTTTTTCACACGACCTCTTTTTTAGGCGCGTGATAGCCCATTGGAAAGGTCTTTAAGAGAACTACACATTACACCATCAAACTCTAACTTCGTCTACATTTTGACTATGGAAAGCCAAAAAAACATTGTTTAGCGCCCCAAAACAACCCTGGAAGTACAAAAAGATGTGATGACATGAAAACATCCAAAATAATCCAGTTGGATTAGGTGGGAGGCCACTAGTCTCCACCTGAAAGATGTGTAGGGATTTAGACAGGCCCGGAAGTGTAGAACCCACAATTACAAAGAAGTACAGAAGAACGTGTTGAACTAAAAACTGTCAAGAGGAGCCAGTTGGAATAAGTGGGTGGGCACCAATATCCACCTGGACAAGTCCTTCCCCTTAGGAAGCAATGGTCTCTATTGCATTGAGTTCCCCCATCAAGTGAGGAAACTTCTGCTGAATTTGGCCCTCGGTGAGCCACTTTTCTTGGTGTAGGAGCTGCCTTGTCTTGACAACCTGATAGAGCTAGATCCTTTGTTGGTGAGTTCCCTTGACCTGTGTGTCCGCTATCTGATCAGTGGATCCTGTTCCATGCAGTCATGGTTGAGCTCTATTGGTGTCAGTTGTTCTGCGATCCTAGAGGTGTCGAATAATGGTGGAAAATATGGCCAAAGGAGGTCCACATTGAACACTGGGTGCAAGCCAAGGAAGGGTGGAGTGTTGAGCTCAAAATAATTTCTACCCACAACCTTGGTGATAGTTTAAGGCCCATAGAAAAGTGGATAGAGCTTTCGATGGGGCCCTGTAAGACGCTCTTTCTGCAAATGTAACCAGACCTTATCTCCCACCTAAAACTGGTGCGGTACCCTGTGTTGATCATGGCACTGCTTGTACTTAGCATTGGATTTCTGCAAAATCTCATGGACATGTTGGTGAATGTACTGGATCCAATCAATGAATTTGGTGGCTTTGTCAGTCTCAGACTGAACATGGGAAGAATTTGTCTGTGTGGTTGCAACAGATAGTGTAACATCAATGGGACCCAAGGGTTGGAATCCCAACCCCATCTGAAATGGGCNGGATGATGGAGCTATGGAGAGACTTGTTGTAACTGTATTGAACATAGGGGAGAATCTCATCCCATGTACGCAAATTATTAGAGTTGTACATGCGTAGGATGTGCACAATCATCCGATTGACGACTTATGTTTGGCTGTTGGTTTGGGCGTGGAAAACAGTGGATTTAGTGAGTTTGGTGTCCAATAGTGACCAAAATGCGTTGAGGAACCTGTTGTCCTGGTCATAGATGATGGTCCGTGATATCCCAAAATGGACCCACACTCGTTCGAAGAAGATCTTGGCAATATCTACCATGTGATGTTCTTCTTGCAGGCTTTGAGGATGGCCATCTTCGAAAACTGATCAACTACCACAAATACAAAATCATTGCCTTGCTTTTTAGATGGAAGGCCAGACATGTAATCCATCGATATGGATTCCCAAGGCTTCTCGGGAGCAAGAAGAGGGGTGTATAAGCCTTGTTTCTTGATGGATGGATTGGAAATGACACATGCAGTGAAATATTCGATATTCTTGATGACGTCCTGTCGAAGTTTTGGCCAATAAAAATGTTTCTATAGAATGACCACAATTTTCTTCACGCAAAAATGTCCTGCCATCCAACTGTAGTGAGTTTCCCAAATCATCTTTGCATGCTCTCTTGCAGGAACACAAAGATGGCCCAGATGGCATAACATTCTATCCCGAATGTGAAAATAGGTGACATTCGTGCCTATACCCAAGAGTTGATAGGTGGTGGCGAAGTTTGGATATTGTTGATAAAGTTGGGGCCACTCAGATGCCTCATGTCCACAAGAATGGAGTATGGTGGTGAGTGAAACCATGGGAGGTTGACTGAGGTAGTCAGCGACACAATTTGTGCTCCTTGTTTTATACTTGATGTTGAGATGGAACTGCAACAGGTAGGTGGACCACTTCTGATGGCAGTCGTTCTGCAACTTCCCCTGTGTCTGTATGAACTGAAGAGGCTTTTGATTAGTGTGGATGATTGTCTCATTTCCCAGAATGTAATGTTTCCATTGACGACATGCTTGTACAATGAAATACATTTCCTTGTCATAGGTGGGGTATTTCCGGACAATATTTGAGAGTGTCTCACTATGGTATGCCACCAGATGACCTTGCTGAGTGAGAATTGTGCCTACATCATAGTCAGAAGCATCAATATCAATTTCGAACGATTGTTGCATATTGGGTAAGGAGAGTAATGAGAGCAAAGTTCCACAAAGGAGTCTCGAATATATGGGGCCAGTCCCACTTGATATTTTTTTGTGGATGCGGTCAAGGAAAAATATTACCATGTTGGTAACTATGACGACCAATACATGATATGGACCACACTACGACAAGAGAGGGGCCAAATAGTGTCATAGTTCACAAATAATTTCCATACCTTGCCAACCGAGATGGGTATCAAAGACTTCGAGCGACATCTGGTTCTGAAATACCATGGGACCCTGCATAGGTACATCCAAACCAAAATGGATTTCTTGGACATCTCATCACTGGGAGTTGCCTATTGATACGCTGTCAAAATCGAGAATAAATTTAGGCACCAAAACAAACGAGAGTTCGGGTCTAAAAATCTGCAAGAACCAAAGTATGATAAAGATGACCTTAATAAACAACCTCCCGAAAACCAGTCCAATCCACAGGAAAAGAAGGGTCACGTGAAGATGAAGAAGGACACTGGAAAGTGGTGTGATTTCCACAAAATCCTCTGTCACAACACTGATGAATGTCACTCAAAAAAATCATTAGTGGTCAAGATCAAAGAAAAGGAGCCGAACCTGGATTCAGATTCAGATTCAAAAAATAATGGGAGATGAAAGATCATTGACTTAGACCCCGCTGCTACTGTTGTGACTGCAACAATTCAACCAGAAGAACCAGTAGATCCTGAAGAGGGGGAACACCTATTTCATTCACAAAAGTGGGTGAAGGGAACCTCACTGCATTTTATTGTTGATAGCGGAATCCAGAAGAACCTCATCTAGCAGAGGTCATCAAACAATTAGGATTATCGACAACACCAAACCTGCAACCATACAACATTGGGTGGCTTTTCCAAGGACAAGATCTCCATGTTAGCCAACAGTGTTGATTGTCCTATGACATCCAACCCTTCAAGGATAAGGTATTATGTGATGTTGCCCCACTGGATTTCTGTGATGTTGTTTTGGGCCAACCATATATGTGGAAGTGCCATGCTATTTATGAGTCTTGACCTCGTAGTGTCATTGTTACTTTGGGGGGTCATCTCTACAGGATACTAAAGGTAGTTCCAACTATTGTCCCACCTAAACAATACTGCAAGGTAGTATCTCATACTACAAAATTCATCTTCTTCACAATCTGTTCAAAATGTGAACATAAGGACAATGTAACCACTACAACCTCAGTCCAAGCACCTTCTATCCAGCATAAGAAGGTCGACAATATTGAAGAAAAGCATAAAGATTCTTTCTGCACATAGTCATCTCATCAATTTCTCAACAACCTCCCACACACCAAGTAGTGCAACTTCTCCAACAAGGCAAGCAACTGACCAAGGTTTAGATTGAGCAAATGCTTTCCCCTCTCCCCCGAGAAATCAATGCAATGGAGACCATTGCTTCCTAAGGAGGGAGGATTGATCCAAGTGGATATCAGTGGCCACCCACCTATTCCAACTGGGTCAAAACAATTTGTTGACAACTTACTATTTTTAGCAGTTTTTTGATTCTAGAGGCCATTTTGAGGGCCTAAACAATGATTTTTTTTGATCGGGCACCTTAATGATATTTGAAGGCTTTGTTTGAGCCCCCAAAATTAAGATCCTCATTGATACCTTTCCAACAAGCTATCATGCGCCCCAAACGAATATTGTATGCCAAAGTTACACTCCCGGGAAGTTAATACACCAAACTACCAAAAACGGGGTCCACAAAACTGTTGGCTTTTCATCTTCCAGGGTTAGGGTTTTTCATTTTCTTTATGTTAAAAATGTATTTTGAGCCTCATTGTAACAAAAATCTTCTTACGAATGTGAGTAGCCATCACATCTCTTCTCAGAGATAAGCTTCCACCATTCTAGGGAGTCTTTCACTGTGTATTTCTACAGTTTTGTACATTTCACTCATTAATAGAAATTATGTATTACTGTATCTTTGTGTTTATGGTTATAGCTTTGTTATATTATTGGACATCTGATATATATCTGTACATTTCTTTAGTATATCTCCACTCTCATTTCGTGCTGAAAATAATCCAGATCATGGCAAGGCATGGTATGGCATGGAATGACAAGTGAAGGAATGGCATGGCAAGTGAAGGAAAAGCAAGGCAAGGCATGGCATGGAAAAGCATGGCAAGGAAAGGCATGCAAAGACAAGGCAAGGCATGGCATGGAAAAGCATGGCAAGGAAAGGCATGAAAAGACAAGGCATGGAAAGTGAGGGAAAGGTAAGGCAAGGCATGTCATGGCAAGTGAAGGCAAGGAAAGGAATGGAAAGGCAATGCAAGGCATGGAAAATCAATGCATGGCATGGCATGACATGGAAAGGCAAGGCATGGCATGGAAAGTGAAGGCATGGGATGACATGGAAAGTGAAGCCATGGCATGGAAAGTTAAGGAAAAGCAAAGCAAGGCATGGCATGGAAAGTGAATGCAGGGCATAGAATGGAATGGCAAGGAATGGAAATGTATGGCATGGAATGGAAAGGCATGGCATGGAATGATAAGGCATGTCATGGAAAGTGAAGGCATGACATGACATGGCATGGTAAGGCAAAGCAATGAATGGAATGGAAAGTGAAGGAAAATCAAGGCGAGACATGGCATGGAAAGTGAAGGCAAGACAATGCATGGCATGGTATGGAAAGGCAAGGCATGGCATGGAAAGGCATGGCATGGGAATGCAAGGTAAGGCATGTCATGGCAAGTGAAGGCATGGCATGGAATGGTATGGAAAGGAAAGTGAAGGCATGGCATGAAAAGCGAAGGCAAAGAAAGGAAATGCATGGCATGGAAAGGCATTGCAAGGGATGTCAAGGTAATGCATGGAAAGGCATGGCATGGAAAGTGAAGGAAAGGCAAGGCAAGGCAATTCATGACATGGAAAGTGAAGGGAAGGAAAGGCATGATAAGGCATGGCAAGGCAAGGCATGGAAAGGAAATGCATGGCAAGACATGGCATGGAAAGGTAAGGCATGGAATGGAATGGAAAGGTAAGGAAAAGGATGAAATGGAATGGAAAGGTATGTCATGACAAGTGAAGACATGGCATGACATGGCAAGGCAAGGTATGGCATGGAATGGAAAGTGAAGGAATGACATGGCAACTGAAGGAAAAGCAAGGCAAGGAATGGCATGGCAAGGCATGCCATGGAAAGGGAAGGCATGACATGGCAAGTGAAGGCAAGGAAAGGCAAGGCAAGACATGGCATGGTAAGTGAAGGCAAGACAAGGCATGGAAAGGAAATGCATGGCATGATATGGCAAGGCATGGCATGGCATGGAAAGGCAAGGTAAGGCATGGCATGGAATGGCAAGGCATGTCATGGAAAGTGAAGGCATGACATGGCATGGAAAGGCAAGACATGGCAAGGAATGGAAAGGCATGGAAAGGTAAGGCAATGCATGGAATGGAATGGAAAGGCATGTCATGGAAAGTGTAACACACCCAACCCTTTAAGTACTTTTTTAGTGGATGGAGCATCAAAATTCCATTTTCCTCCATCATCTCGAATCCCCTTCCCCAGATCTCCTTCACCTTCTGCTCATCAAGAGACTTCCAATGATTATTTCCATGATCAAATATGAGCCTTGTATTGGAAGTTATGCCCTCCTGAAGCACTTCGGGCATCATCGGTCAAAGGCCACATGGCACCCACATGGGTTCGTCTCATTCGTACCATCCCAAGTCCCCTCAAATTCTTGGAGCTCACTAGAGCTCCTGCATCTAATATGGATATCCATCCACTATTAAATCCACTTACGAAACTTTGTCCTTGTTTAACATACATACTTGTGAAAATTCGACACTTCGACGCTGAACTCCCATTTTTTCTATCTACATGCATATCCTCTAGAGCCTCGAAGCCCTGGAATTTCACCACATGGCTCTGACCTTTGAATCTTTTGACTTATCCAACTACACCACCCCAAACCTTCAGAGTTCCTAACTCCTGAACTCCCGAGGCACTGCCACGTAGCTCCAACCTTCGATCCTTTTGGGAGCATACGTTCTACCATCCTAAGTCTCCCGGAGTTTCGAACTCCCGAGGTCCTAATGGCCATTAGGTCAAGAAACCGCGTACCATAGGGGTGACATGCGACAAGAGGTTAGAGATGATACATGGCCCTATAAATGGGTGACATGTGTCATGTTCTAGTTGGAAAAAGGGAAAAGATGACACGTGGCCCTATAAATGGGTGACATGTGTCACATTCTAGTTGGAAAAAGGGAAGAGATAACATATGGAACTATAAATGGGTGAATTAAGGTGACACGTGACATGTCAAACATGGGTCCATGTCACCCTGGGTGATGTCAGTGTGCCACGTCACTCTGGACTGAAAACCTTCTAACACCCTTTAGATCTCATGGTTGAGGTGCGTCCATATAGATCCAGAGATCTACAGCCTCCGTTACTTCGTAACTTCAACATTTAAGGGATCCTCCGTGGAACTTCCTCTTTTCTCCCTGAGTGGTCAGCATCAGGCTGACCACGGTCTAGAACTAACAATCATGCAAGATCCTTATTTCCCTCATATCAACAACTCGTGTTACTTCACATGTTCAACATTCGGGGGTTCTACCCGTTTAATACTCCTTTTCTCTCGGAGTAGGACTTCTCCAAAGTGCTACAAGCGAATCCTTCCACTGGTGGATCAGACGGTTGGGAGGGGTTATCAATGGAGTCCCTAGATCAACGACTCACAACTCTAGCTTAAGGGTCACCTTGGGGACACCTGTCAACCCAAAACCCATTGACAAGATACGTGGCACATGCCTCAAGTCGTCGACATCTCTTTGTTCTGCCAAAAAGTCATCACACATGAAATCACCGTCGCTCGACACATGGGCCCCCACGTGTTCTCGATGTTATGCACATGTCCCCACGATCAGATGACTGAGAGGGATCCCGAAGGATATGAAGATAAACGACCCACAATACTTCACAACTACGAAATTTAGAGGTTTTGGTGTTATAACGCCTTTTTTCTCCCGAAGTGATCAATTTTGGACTAACCTCNACATAGATCCAACGGTCAGGGAGGCTACCGAATACCCTCGGATCTGCGGCTCACGTTACTTCATGATCAATAAGATGATTGGGGGTTTAGCAAGGGGACAAATCCCATGATTATGGTTAATTGACCGCCAGTCATCGGTCATCCGTCAAGTTACCAGTCCTATAGGTCGCCTTCGATGTATTTGGACGTTGTGGTGTTCATTCTCTCCGAAGTTCCAGAGTCTCAGAGTCCCAAACGACTTAGCTCCTTTTTTAGTGTAGCGAAGGGTTCCATGGACTTGGTCCTGTGGGACTTTGTCAAGCACCAGAGGCTACACTCTTTAGCTTTTAGGAAAGATTTGGATTAAGGTAATGGGAATGAGCTCATGGTCTCTTGGACAACTGGTTTGGAGGGAGTGCCCTCTAATTCATATAACTTAAGTTCTAAAATAGGGGGAGGTTTTTTCAAACCATCCCAGAGGCCAAGTTTGTCACCTTACACCCATTCAAATGCAATGGATTATAGAAGAGAAGTAAGCATTATAACCATTGATTTCACACAAAGCACATTTAATCACAATTACAAACATTAAAATCATGGATTTCAATCCAAGTGCATAGGGAAAACAAAATACTTATCTATTACAGTCGATTGTCGACCAACTGACTGTGGGTGTTCTCCTTTCCACCCAACCATAGGATCAGAGGCATTCATTCTTAGCACTCTGACCACCCCCGTGCCAATCCATGATATCACTAGGGAACTTTTGTAGTTTCTCAGAGACTCTCTCTCTGTCACAACAACTCTTGTAGTTCCTCAGAGACTCTCTCTCTCTCTGTCACAACCTCTATGAAGTTTATTAGATTCTCCCTCAACATCAAGCTCACAATATTCTTCTCAATTCATGTTTTCTACAAATTCTTAAAGATTATTTTCTCTTGTTCTCTCTAGTAACCAAAACAACTTATCAAACTTCCAGTTCTTCTTCTCAGTTGGAGATCCTCACACACTCTTCCTCTTTTCTTCTGCATATATGGGTTGCGCATTCCCCTCCCAGTGTGTCTCCTTCTTTTCTTCCTTCGCGTGTATTCTTTCACGCCTTTCTCCTCCTCATGAAGGTTTTGGACATGTCATGCTCCTTATTTTAGAAGTAAACTCAGGTCATTCTGGGCGTGTAGGAAAAACTGTCTACTGTGGTACTTTGGGCTGACAGTTTTCTATCTCCCAGCCAGACCCTCCATGCTTCCATTCATTGGGGTAGTTGATTATTCAACCACCAATCCTTTTCCTATTAATTGATTTCTCCTTGGGATCATGATGAGGCTTATTATTTCATCAAGGAGAAATTTGGGTCATTTTGACATAATGAACCCTCTCCACAGTTTCCTCACTCTTTTCCTCTAGTGATATCATGGCCAGTACTTCAAGGCTTCACCTCCCCATGATCAATTATTGGCAGTCTATACAATAATACATTTACATTGTTCACATGCCATAGCATGGTAATAATAATTAATGATTAATTACAAGCTGGGGGAAACATGGGTATTACAATCCCCTCCCCCTTAAAAAGGAACATTGTCCTCGGTCTTATTTCTCAATAACACCTGTCATGCCTTTGTCATTCAGTTGTTTCAGAAATATTGATCCTCTTTCTTGGTTAGGTCCTTTCTAGAATCTTGGGCTTTGTCACATGCCTTCAATAATTTTGGACAACAAGCACATTAATCACAATTTCATGCAGAAACATTTTATTGTTGCACAAAATTCAAGAGGAAAATTTTAAAATCTAGCACAATTCTTATATGTGAAATTTGTGGATTCACACCCACATGGTTGTCTTGTTATCTTGGATCATTGTTTTTCCTAGACATACCCATTGTGTGCATGATCCCAATCAATAGTTTATAAGAATTATCAAAGTCTCATCTTTCTTGCGGTCACTCATCCTCTAGGCCTAGGCTTAGGCATCCCCTTCTCTACTATTCATTTCCTTGGGCGATCCATCTTTCCTTACCAAGGATTTCTAGCATAGGAATATTTCTAAAGACTTCATTGAGCCTCACAATCGAGGCATCCCTCAGAATTTCTCTGTTGAGGCGTCCCTCCGGCTTATGTTGCCAAAACACAACATATTCTAGGGAGATCATGGCTTACCACAGGGTTCTCCTGTCTCACAATAGACTTTTTCATGCTTTCCATCTCGACAGCCTTCACTTGTCTTCCCGAGACAGATATTTTTCGTCTCACCTATATCACATGTATACGAAAATTATGGGATATTATCCTTAATTTCAAATTCATAATTTTCTTGCAAATCTATCACCCATAGATTTCCAAATTCCACATTTATTTTCACATATGTTCCGCACAGGAACCAGATTCACAAGTATGAGATTTTTCTTCTCATAATAGTCTGGCTTAGCAGGCAATTGGTCTTCTTTATGGGCTTACACCGCTGCCATATCCAAGACCTTTTCTTCCTGCAATTTCAACATTCATCAGCCAAACAAATTGTTAGTTTTCTTTCACATTATATTTTCAACACTATGCATATGAACAATCCAAGTCATTTTCATCTATTGAAGGGAAAAAATCAAAAGGAAATATCATTATTTACGTATGCATCCTTTCAACATACTAAATTTTCCAAATGCAATTCAAATATCAAATGACAACTTTAATCAATGTGCTAATATTCATGGTGACATTCATACCCAATGCACCCTTGCATTGATTTCAAGTTTTCCACACTTTATGACAAGCACTTTTCAATGGTGTGTTGGATCTTAACCAACCTCTTCAACATATGGCTTATTCATTCTCGTTCATTATCGTAGAAGGGCTATGCTACCCGCTACAGGTTGATCACGATCCCAAATCAACACATATGAAACTAAAAGTTTATCTTGAGTGCGTCCACCATTCTTCCTTCATTAGTAACCAGGGTTCCAACACTGACGACCACCCAAATTTCATTTTCTTTAACAACTACAAAATTCAAGTGGAGTGTTGGAAGGTCCTCATTCCTTAATGGGCAATCCATTGTTTTCCCTCTTATGCAAACATGCATTTCCTCAATGCATTTCATGCAAAGTGCTAACTATGAGCACCTTTATTCCGAATGTCCCTAGATTGGTCATTGTACCCATGGTACTCCTTACTCATACATTTGCTTGCAAGGGTTATATATCATCCTTGACTGGCATAGACTCCCTCTCTCTATTATTCAGATTCTTATTTCCTGAATCTTACCCTGCTTGGGTAGAAATGGAATACAATAGCCACTCAAAATTATCCGCATATCAATAAGAAATTAAAATACTTCAGAGGGGATTCTTACCAAATCCCTCCATACTTTATGCCACACGGGCATGAACATTTTTTTTTTATACATGTTCTCGTTGCTAGCACCCTTTTCCTGATTTTTACCTCATCAGTAGTGCTCCATGGGGCTCCCAAAGTCCCTTCAACAATATTTCAACAACAACCTTCTTGCATTTATCCTTTATTGGAGG
>SNQJ01S0001740.1:200838-223769 GCA_010110895.2 Picea sitchensis
TATATATATATAAATGAATATTGTTTACTATTTTTAATATATTTTTGTCTTCACATATATCAAAATCCTAGAAAACAGACCTCTCTTATTTATGCTATTACTTTTTCTCTGCTTAACCATTTCTCAAATGCGTTATATGCAACAATAGAGGAGATCGATACCTACGATCTGATTCTTTTGGTGTGTTTTGATCATGTTAAGACCCTTTTAGTCTGCAGGAACAAAAGACATTGTAATTTCAGGCATACATTGACTTTGATAATATAGAAAAAATCTATAATTAATATTAAAAATTTCCAAAAAATACACAGCATAAGAAAAACAGGTTCTCTACAAGCATACAATTGTTTGGAACAAAATTCCATCGTTAAGACACTCAACATATGCACGAACGAAAACATATACCTTATATTTTGTTGGAAAATTAAGATACCATTGTTAGAAAAAATCAAATTTGACCTAGTTATTTACAATTTCTATGAATAAAAGTTGTATATGTGGAAAGCTAATTAAATTTCCTATGTTTCATATTCTTACACCATATTCAAATTCATTGTAAAAGTGCCTTGAATAATTCCTCCAAGTTAACATATTGTTGTTTTTCTAGGTTTGCATTGTCACTAATGTGTCATGAGAGACCATCATTAACTTGCACCCACTCTTGAGATAAAATTATTTCACTTAAAGTGGACATTGAGATATTTTATTTATGACCAACATTTGAATTTATTTTGGTTATAAATGTTTCTTTTAAATGCCACTTGTCAACTCCATATGGAGCAATACTAAAATTACACATCTTTATGTAGAAATCGCCTTTCAAAACAATAAATAGATAATTAATCATTCATATTTTAATTTGGTAGGAATGAATGATAAAAATTTTAATTAAAAAATAATTATCATTTATTTTTTAAAACTTTATATTATTAACAATATTTTAATACATAAAAATTAAGTGGGCTTAATGGTTAAGAACATGTGTTTCCTCTTAAGAAGTTACAGATTGTGACCTTAAAAATAGATTATTATTATTATTATTATATATAACACTTAATTTTTATGTATTAAAATATTGCTAATAATATAAAGTTTTAAAAAATAAATGATAATTATTTTTTTATTAAAAATTGGAAATATTTACAAATTTTATTATTAAAGAAAGACTACTATCAAAAAAATTAAAAGTTTTTAATAACTTTAACCTTTAAGAGTTTCAATACTCTCCCTAAAGTTATGATAAGGTTTTACAATATATTAAGGGTCTCCATAAACACTTTCCAAAAATTATGATAGGGTTTACCTTAGATTCATGTTAACTTTAAATTGATTGATCGTCTTAAGGAATCAAATCCTTCCAAGACATGAGCTTTTTCTGCAATGTAAACATTTGATGAGAGCTTTACAACTTTAATGATGCATTTTTACAAAGGAATGCAATGCCTCCACCATGGTACTAGAGAATGAAGGGACTAGTGTGCGAACCTTAGTATATATGTGTATTATATATGTAGAATGCTTGACAAAAACAAAGCAAATGTTTACCCTCCAAATTAGTAGATACCCTTCATAGTGGAAGTAGAGAATGAAGGGACTAGTGTTCCATCCTTCGTAGATGTGTATAATACTTGACGACACAAAATTAATGTCTACCCTCTAAATTATTGACATCTATGTTTAGAGTTGTTGTTATTTATGCTTGACTATAAGTGAAAAATCTGATTCACAACTTTCTTATATTTTAATTAATTACAACTTTATTATTATATCATCTAAACAAATTTGCATATTAGCATGTGGTGAGAGTGAAATGACTTTTCCACTGAGGTTTGTTTCAATGGGAAAGCCCACATAAGAGAACACATGCGAGTTTCACATAAGGAGTATATCCCCATGATTTATAACGATGGGACTCAAGACTTTTTGGATGATGTCTTAATACGATTGACTAAACATGACCTTATTTCAAACATTTTGTGGGTATTGTAGGTAATTTTTACAACCAACTTTTGGGAGAGCAAGGGGGTGTTGAGTGCTAAAGCTTGAAGACATCCATTATGGGTTTTGTGGGCAATTTGTGGAAGCTATAATTGCATGAAGAAGCAAGCTATCAAGCATGTAGAAGATATTTTTGTGTAACATATTACCACAGAGAAAATGAGTTTCTCCTGAGAGTTTCCTATTGCCATTGTAAGTCCCTAGGGTACCCAACAAGAGAGATTCCTAGCCAAATTGTGTTGGAGCCCTAGAGGGAAGTGGAAAGGCCTAAGGGATTATGTATAGAGAAGGGGGATCCCATTCCTTGGGTTGTGTAGGTTGAGGGGAAGAGAGATGGTGGATTGGGATAATTGTAGGAAACCTAGCTTGTTGTGGGTTATTTTGGGTTGTGAGTGGATAATAGAGACACCCTTTCTTGTGGATTCCTAGCCCCGTTTTGGGGGTGACTTGTTGTTGAGATTTGGAGAAACAAGTCTATGGTTGGGTGGAATGCCTGTCCTTTGCAGCTAGTTGCACATTTTCTTAACAAGATAAGTGTTTTTATCTCTTCATTATTTTTATTCATGAGTTTTAATTGTTGTGCATGTTACTATGTTATTTGACTGAATTAATGACTATTATTCATGTTTAATGGAACCGTGTGCATGTTTTTAAATATTTCTGCTAATTGCATACATTTTTATCTTGTTGTATGCATTTAGTTTAAATGGGTATCATAAAAACTTTGTTGGGTTAGTAGTGGGGTTGTTACACATAGACCTTTCCATAGCAAGGAGTAGTTACCAACAAATAATACACCCCCACCTCCTCTCAACCTTATATTTCTTTGAAACTAAGAGACCCTTCATTTCAAAACATCTTCATGAACTCAATAGACATTCACCTTTAGACTCACAACCGGGCATATGACATGCTTGAGCCTACCCTATTTGAACATGATAATGTCCAACCCCTCAACCAATGGTACCTTTCCAATCCCTTGACATAATTGTGACCCTACACCACCCATACCAAAGGATTATTTAGGTTAAACCGCACACAAACCACATGTGAGGGATGCACATAAATATAGTATCATTGATCACCTAGAAAAATCACCTACCACCATGTCATAACTTCAGGTTCTTCAAACCTATCCTTACCAAGTGAAATTCCTTACTATTATCCTTGGGTGTTATGGATCCATCTAATTCATGCTTGATGACCTTTAACCTAGAAAAATATGAGCCAAGGCTTGCCCATTCAGTTGTGTTTCAAACGCCTGTCATGATCAAAAACCTTATCTAACATCGTTGTATTGTCGATGAAGCAGCTTATAACTTTTCATATCTATGATGTTATAGAGGTTTTTAGGCTAGCTCTAGATAATCTCATTCATTATCACTCTTCGTACTTACTGTGGATTCCCTTCTCAATTAAAAGGGTTCTTTCAAAATGTCCCCGATGAACTAGTGGGAAAAATATCCTTGATTGGCATAGAAGTTGTCGACACTTTGCTTGATTACAACATTATCCTTGGATGAACCATTATGTATGTTGTGAAGGTGGTATCTTCCTTAGTATTTAGCACCATAATTTTTCCCCATGATGGAAAGACCATTACCTTGGACCCTGGCTTCAAATAAATTTTGCAAGGAAGAACTAGCACTTTTGATTATTGCAGGAGGTTCAATGCTCCTTGTCTCTTCACATGGTTGCTTCACTTATTCTCATCCCAACTAGAATATTTCCACTTTTCTCTTTTACTTTAGGTTTGATCTTCCATTCACTTGAATATTTATAAATCATAGTGTAACTAAGAGGTGAACCTGCTTTGTTTTCTAGAAGTATATATATTTTCTTCATATTGAAGGACATTAGAGAAACTAACTAAAGTTACCCTAAAATCAACCCACAAATTTAGGTGAATGAAAATTAGATTTATTTGATTATCATGTGGCTTCCTTTTCCCTCTATCCTCCTCAAGTTATTGGTTACCCTCAACAACCTAGTGGTGACTCCATTCCCTCCATCCCTCTTTTTGGTGGTGATTTATCTATTATTTTCATACTGTGGTGCCTCACTCTAATATTGTGCTAAAAAAGCAACACTTGTTCACTAACCCTTTTAATTTTCTATTTCACTTAGTCTAATATTAGCATAGCCTACATTTGCATTAATCGTGTTACTATTTTTGTTGTTGTTTTTGTGTGTCATGTGTCATTTTAGGTGTTTGCTTTTCTATTTTTTTTCTCTTATTTATATTGTTATTCTACATTTTTGTTTCATTTACAATTTCTATTGGAATCGGTTATATGTTTTTGTTTCATGTATTTTGGTTTTCTATTTTGAATAAAGTGTTGATGAGGCTCACCAATATGTTTAATGGGATAATATTTGTCTTAGATTTGATTGAGGTGTGATTTTAATGGCATATACAAAATAATTGGGCAATTTTATCTCAGATTATGTTTTTCATAAGTGTTTGGTTGTTTGAGTCACTTGCGTGAGAAAAAACAAACTTTTGTGTAGCTGGGATTACATATAAACACCATTGCAAACACATAAACAAAAGGAAAGAAATATATTAAGAACATGGAAATTGCATCAACAATAACAATGGAAGCAAAAGTGATTATATACCAATGGAAAGACTTTGTTGTTACAGAGTAGAGGATTTGTGAGTGTGAGTGGACTCTCTCTTCCTCCTTGGGAGGGTTCTTTTGTTTTCCTTAGGGATTTTCTTCTCTCTCTCTTAGCAAAGAAGTGTGTAATAAATCTCCATAGGGAAGAGATATATACACCAAATGATGGATTGAGAATGTGGTTCTTAGGGATCATTCAAGCACCATAACCTTGCATAAACTTCACTTGTTTGAATGTTTCTCCATGGCTTCTATGTATAGTCAATCTTCAAGCTTCATTAAAGATACTTTAAGTATGAATGGTGCAACTTGGGATGTGGTTCCCCATGCCTTGAAGAGACATGGAACCACTAAAGTGATAGCTTTTGATTGGCATGGAGCTCAAGGATGCTTGATACCTCAGCTTTGGAGTACCCTTGATGGGAGTTTTGGCATTAATTGCAAAAAATGTGGTTAATATTTCACTTCGGGTTGATTTGCATGGATTTTGATGGAACAATCATACAGGCCCACGTAACTTGCACATAATCCACACTACGAAGTCACATCGGTGCATAAAAAAACCACTTTATATAGTTTTGATGCTTTGCTTAGGATGGTGTATTATTTCCATGAATAGAACTTTGTTGTATTGGATTGATGACTCTTTCGTTGATCACCTGTATAGCTATGTGAACGATTTTTAGGTCATAATAGATGCCCCATATTTTGTGAGGGTAGGAGAAGATGTATAATTAAAATACATCATCATTTTTTGTTGCTTTCAAATTGATTCTTTGGAGAGAGAGAGAGAGAGAGAGAGAGAGAGAGAGAGAGAGAGAGAGAGATTGTGGAAACAAGAATTTCCCATGGACGAAAAAGGAGGACCCACCTGTAAAAACAAAATCATACCTGGAAAACGTATTTATTTATACAAATGAGGTGTGCATGCCTCATGCTCATGTCATAAAAATAAATTTTTACAATAGTAGACAAAATACTAAGGGTTCTTGTCGGAGCATAAGAAGTATAAGAGTACTTAATGATAATATAACTAGATTATTGGTGAAGTAGAAATTTTCATTACCCTCAAGGATGTCAGTAATAGTAAATAATCTACTCAAAGGAGAACCTTCTCTGTAACCTAAAATGAACACATGTAATGAGTGTATGGACTTGATGGAATGGATAGCCTATCAAGCCCAAGGGTCTTCGATTGGAATCGGAAACTGCAAGTGTCACAAGGCAAGACCCATCTTGATGTGGATATGTGTTGATGTTGAACATGAGGGGTGGGGGGGTGGGTGGGATGGAAGCAAAGAACGATGATAAATCTTTCTATCCCATCTAGGGTTAACCATTCATATTGTAATGGGAATCGAGGTATCACAACATTGATGTCGATAGGAATGAAGATGTGACTCTAAAGGGAAGAGATTCCCCTTGAAATTGATTGAAAATTGGACTTGATACTGACTTATAATGGTGGTGTGTTGTTGATAAGTATGGATAAGGTATTTTAAGAATGGGACTCCCTTGGGAAAAGCATAATTGATGGATAACAATGGTGGTAGTCAAATAACCAACTGGACATAAAATGATATGGGGTCAGGGGGACAATTAGATATGGTGAATATTTGTCGAATTAGGACTGAGGATGTAGTGAATTCAAATGAATAGGTAGTTGAGAGTAGGAACTTTGGGATCATAGTGAAGGGTACTAGGGTACATGAGGTGTTGCCAACAATAAGGATTTATGTAGATGTAGGTGAATCAATGTGATTTCTTCGACCAAGGGCAACTAGGACTGTTGTTGGGTGAAACGAAGCCATTAGGTGCGATGGAATGGGTATACTTGCTTCTTGTAAAAAGACGTGATTTTCACAATTACCAATGAATGAAAAAATAATTGGATTGAATGTGAAAAAATATATATGGGTGCCCCAGTGATCAAACGACTCATCCTTGTGAGGTGAGAGTAGTGAGAGTAAGTGGGGGGAAAGGGGCCCTTGGTTTGGGTCTCCTTGGAGGTGGGTGAATGATGAGCTGGAATGAAGATGGTCAAATGATATTCAGGGAGATGAGGGGCTAATGAAAATGTGGAAACACATTCAACAAAACCAACCATGAAATATTTGAAGAGAAAGGAGTTTGTGGGCATGAGCCAACAAGATGGTGAGAAGAAGTATGAGGTTTATTATCAAAGATGCAAATTATTCAGAATCCCATCCTATGGTAAAAAATAACATAAGTGTCGATTTGAAAGGGGATCTAAAATCCAAGACAACCCACAAGGGTGGAAGACTATTGGATAGAAGCAACCAAATGCATGTGGAACTAGGTGAAGTTGTTGTATAACCGGGAAAGGAAACCCTAGAGGCACATGTGGGGGGATATCGCTGGTAAATGAAACAAGCTTAGAGGGAGTGATTAACATGCTAGTTTGAAGAAGTATATACCTAAAGGGGTAAGGTAAATGGCCCTGCCATGCAAAGAGACAAAGAGAGACTCTTGAAAAGTACCTGTACACATCAAAACGAATACCCAAAGTGAAAATACCCGATAGAAATGATTTTGACAAGGCCACCAGAATTGAAAAAGGAGTGATAATGGGCTAGCATACATGTTAAGTACGTGGCAAGATGAGGGTTCTTGAGGAAAATTTTGAGGAAATTGAATATATCATACCATTGTGAAGGCGGTAAGATGGTGATCCCAACAATGAAAACGATTATGAAAACATAGATTTTGAGCTCCTGTATAGACTCGAGGACCGTGTTGACAAGACCATATAAAAAGGAGTGGGGCCCACCATGCCACCTCTTTTGTAGTTGTGTTGATGTGGTTGTGATATTGTGGGGACCACGATGTTCTAGAATCGATTTCACGTGCTTGAATGAGTGGATTTTGACTACGAGAGAGACATGTAAGGGGTCCTGACTCAATATTTCCATTTACGCATTCAATTTTTGGTGTAGGGGTATGTGAGAGAACTATATAACCCTTTTTTGGACCTGATAGTATAAGCATGATGGAGAAACATAGTGGATCTCCATGGGTAGATGACCGATTTATGGCAGCACTTTGATGTGGCTTTGAGGGAGGTACCAAAGGTGGTTTGGGTTGATATTGGGGATGACATGAGGAACCTCTATGTTGGGAATGCTCCAGAGTGGTGCTCGTTGGTTAGGAGAGACACTATAGTAGGTACTATAGTTAGGGAGTGATGAGGGTGATCGACCGAGAGGGCCAAGGGACTACCCCCTCCAGGGGAAGATCCAAATATATTTCCACCATGATGGTGATGTGGGTGAGGTAGATGACATATGTGCATGGCCCACATTTTGTGTATATGTCATATGTCTATGGGTGAGGCCCACAGTTTGTATATGACTTTTTTATAGGGGTGATGCCCCCCTTTTTTTACATGATACTTGTGATGTGCTAACGTAGCCATAGTAAGGATCGACTGGATGTAGTGATGTACTCCATTTTTAAATTTTTTTGTGTGTATACACACACACACACACAAAATTTTGATGTTTCTTCATGGTGTATTTGATGATGTGATGGATGGTTGCGTGTTTTGTTTCTTTACACTACACGATTTTTATGTGATGATGATCAAAACATGCATATGCTAAAAGGATAAATCATGTTTAAACAATGTTTGTTAGCACGATATATGCTAGCCTAAATTTTCATTTACAATATTTTCTACAAATTGATTTGCACTTCTAGGAATATGTGTGAGTGTGATGGATTTACAATTCCTTGACAAAAGTTTAACTTGTAAGTACTTTCTAAAAAGGAATGGGTCACGAATGTGGTAAACATTATTCAACTGTGAGATGGAAAGATGATAATCCAAGAATACATTGAAGTGGCGAAGGTGAAGTTGAGTAACATCAGCTAGTAGGACGATCACGACAACATATTCAGCTTGGTTATTCATTGCTTCAACTAAGGATACATTGCTTTATTGAAGCAATGTGTGTGTGAAGGTGAATAAATGGCCCTTGTCGTAGAAGTGATATTCTGATTCCATCAACTAGTACCATCATCAAAACCAATGTGATACACTGGTGAACAATTCATCTAGTAAAACAAAAAGGACAACAATTCACAAGTGTGAAAGAGATCTTATGTGTGTGTAAAAAAGACTAAAAAATATATGAACATTTTTACAAACTAAATATACATATGGAGGTGTTCCAAAGTATGGTGGCTACCCAAGGGTAGAATACCTCCAAATATAACCCATTGAATAGGGTCTGTGAGGAGGTCTCCCTCAGGGTGAGCAATAATGTACCCTCCCTTGGTAAGGTAGTGTTTGATAATGAATGGGTCATGCCAAAGACTTCAAATTTTCTGGGGCCTAAGGAATCATGGGAAATATCATATAATAGGACAAGGTCACCTTTGTTAAGTGAAAAAGGGAGAACTTGGTGATTGAAAATGAATTTTGAGTGATTTTTATCAGCTTCATTATGTTGTAACAAGGAACATCGATATTCATTGATGTTGTCTAAGTTGATTACAAATTGTTTGAGAAGAGTGGTGTCCAACAATAGTTAGAATGTTATTTGAAGTGTTTGTATTTCACACTCGATGGATATGACTGCTTCCACACTATGGACGAGATGGAAGGGGGTGAAGCCTGTAGCAATTTTGTCTTTCGTTCAACATGCCTAGAGTGCTAAGAAAATTATGTGATCCCAATTGGTTTTGTGTTTGTTCACTTTCCACTGTAGCATGGTCTTGAGAAATTTGTTGACAATATCAACCTTGCCATTGGATTGTAGGTAATATGGGGAATCAAACTCATGGGCGAATCCAGGATGGGTGGATAATTCCTAAAATGATTCATTCTCAAAATGTTTTCTATGCTTCGAGACTAACTTCTAGAGGACCTCGAAGTGAGTGATGACATGATTGAAGAAGAAGCAAGTGGTTGTGTATACCTTATTGTTGAAAGTGGGCATGGATTTATCCCATTTGGTGAAGTAATCAGTGACCATGATGATGTACTTGTGGTCGTTACTAAATGGGGGGTTGCACATCATAAATTCCATCCCCCACTTGTAGAAGGGACCGATTATGATGAATCAATGTAAGGGAGCCGGTGGAGATCGCACTTTGTGTGTAAACACCTAGTGTTTTGTACACCATTTGAATGCCTAAATACAATCATGGAATAAAGTGGTCCAAAATTAACTTGCTTAAACAACATTTTGGGTGGTCGACACTCCAAACAAATTCTCTCCACAAGTGCCACTGTGGAAATCGTTAAGGACTTGTTCAACTTCTTCAAGGGTGAGGCATTGATGCATGATGATGTTCACTCTCCGCTGATATAGAACATCTCCAATGAGGAAATATAGAGAGGATTGGTGTTGGATGAACCGACGATCACCCCGAGAGAGATGTGGACTGAAATTTTGTGTGTGAAGGTAGGTGAGGATATCAGCATACCATGGGTCATCAGACAAGAGCACAAACAAAGGTTCATAAGGGAGGTTTTCATTTACCAATGCGTCCTTGATGTCAAACGATAAATAAATGATGAACCTTGTGAGAATAATTTCTTCTTACATTTTGGATTAGTGAACTCTAGATAAAATTCTTGGATAATTACGATCCATCGGGTGAATTTCCCATTGATTTGTCATTGGCTAAGTAAGTAATGCATAGGATTGGAGTTTGCAATGACTTTTGTTTTTTGTAGACAGATGTAATGGAGTAGCTTTTGGACTATTTGAACCATGACTAGGGAAAAAATCACTTCATGATTGTAGTTCAATGAAGGGCCTGACAAGTTTTTACTTATGTAATAAATGATAAGCTCTCACCCTTCCTCCCCTTGATGGACAAGGACTCTTGCGATCAACACCTCAGAAGCTGAGAGGTACATGATGTAATATTTGTTGAAGTCGGGGGGATTGATCAATGGGGATTTTGAGAGAGCATCTTTTAATGCCTCAAATTATTTTTGAGTCTGGTCATCCTATTGAAAAGGGATATCTTGGTGTAAGAAGTTGTGGGCAAAAGTGGCATAATCAGGGGCAAAGAAGCATAAGAAGTTGGATTTGACTTGTAGGTTTTGTAACTTATGCAAATTATTGGGAGGAGGGATTTCACTAATTTCTCTGACCTTGAGGGGGTCAACTGTGATTCTTTATTGGGATATGATGAATCCAAGAAAACGACTAGATTTGATGCAAAAAATGCATTTGAGGGGGTTGAAATGAACTTTATACTTTCTAAATTTGTGGACCAGGCATTTTGGTGTATGACTAGAAAAATATGTCCCTAAACTTCCGAAAAAGAGCCTTATATGTGAGGACTTACTTGGCAGAACATGCAATGTCAAGGATGATGTCTTCGATAATTCCTGATTTGATAGAAATGTCCACTTTGCTGGTCGGGGAAATGTTGGCCATGTTGCCTTCTTCAAAAGTGTCGGGGGCAGGGATTGGGTTTTTGAACTAATCTGTGTGCTCAAGAGGAATGAAGTCTTTGGTTTCCACTACACATATATCAATTGTTGTGGTGGGTTGAAAAACATCTTGAGGGAGGAAGAACGATTGATGGTGCATTGCGTCCCAAGGGTATTCATGTTTCATCATCGCCTCTATAATGTCTTCGTCAGAATGGAAGATGTGTGAAGGTGAAAAGAAAGACCTTTGAGAGACATAAATGGGTGGGTCGACATTTTGGTTTTATCCATATCACAGGATAGTGACACGACACTAGTTGTCGAGGACCTGACCTATGTCGAGATTTCACAAACAGAGTGGGCCTGTGGCCTTACAAAATTTGTGAATTTTCCTGATGATGGTGGCAGGTATTGATCTCGACAAGTGATGATTGTCTTATTGAAGGTATTGAAACTACGACTGATGAAACATATAAGATGCACACACATGTGTGTGTGTGTTGTGGGATTTAGGAGGAGGGAGGATTTCTTGTTGTGGATTGACTGAGAAATTGGGTGGAGTAGAAGGGGATGTTTCTTACCATTGTTGTACTATGGAGGTTGTTGGGGAACAAGATGGTGGTCCCTGCTCCTAGGGAGGAGAGTTAGGGGATCCCTTGGGGTGGCTGCAATGTTAAGGGACCCTATTACTTGGAGGAATTCTTTAAGATGTTGGATGTTAGTCATGCAACACATTTAGTACTAAATGATCAATGGACACATGTGGGTGAAATGATCCAATTGCCCGCATAATGCACATGGGAAAGTATTTTGTGAGTTCACTATGGTGGAAATGTAGAAAATATTGGAGGGACTGGACTCAGTGATTGATGTCGGTTGTGATGCCAACTAGGTGGGTCCTGGAAGAGTTGTTTGACGAATCATGGCTAGTGAATGTTGGATGTCGGGACAATGATGGGTTTAGTGTCCATACTTTTAACATATAACCCATGTATAGTTTGTATGCAATGTTTTATTGTGTGCGATGGTAGAATCCTTTGTAGGTTCTATGGATGTCTCTATGGGACTGGTGGGAAATAATGGGGTTTCCCTTGATAGATAGATGAATTTCCTTAATTTTAGAATAGTGAGACACAAGTTCGTTGGGTGACTTGGTGCTTTGGAGAGTGCGCTAGGCGGTTGTACTCTAGGATCGGTTTGAGTATTTCCCTCGACATTTTTCTTTTTTTCCACAATGGTTGTATTCTTTCCTCTGGTTGTGTGACCAAGATGTGGCAATGATGGGTGGACCGGGGTCTGCACTAGTTGTGCAATTGTTTGAGGTGGAAGTGTAGACATTGGTACCATAGATGGGGTGTTCAGATACCATACAAGTATTTCTAACACCATATTTGGAAGCATGAGTGTAGCTTCTACCTAGTAAGTCGTAACTCTTGATGGTGGGTTGAAGAATGGGATCTGGGTGAAGGGGTGAGGAATGGCCTGCGAATATGTGGGTTTGTCATTCATGGATGGCGTCTTTGGGACATATGAGGAAGAAGTTGGTTCTTTCACGACCAAAGTGATAGTGCACACTTGGGAATAATATGAGGGTGAAAGAAATGGTGGTTCACCCTGGTATGTGTCAAGGAGCAAGGGGTATTTGAAGATCCCCGAACCCATCTCCAAAAAGGATGGAAACTTAGGCTATGCCCCAATGAGGGGAAGGATATTATCCAAATTCATGTTTATATGTGGTTTGTAATGTGTCAAGTGGTTGATTGCAATGAATTTCCTGTTGTGAGGAAATACCATGGTGTGAAACACAGGTGAAGCGGTTTCCTTTATCGCGTACATGTAGCTACATCCAAGGAGAATGTTACAGTCCAAGGGGGTGTTGATGACCATGATAACAATAGAGACCATTTTTGTTGCTATATCTATGAGGATATTTTGAAATAACCCCTCAGGTTAAGATGGTCGATCATCATAGGCCCAAAGGGTGATGGTAGAAAGGGTCAACTCTAGGGAGCCTAACTTCTAACGAACGATTTTGGACATAATACACATATATGCTCCCTCATTTACAATGCATCTATGAATAGCGATATTTTAGATTGTGACTGACATTTGGAAATCCACCAAGGATGGGAGACGAGGTTTTGAGTTATCCAAATTGAATGTAATGAAGCATGAGTCAGAAGGGTTGACTACCCCCAATGTCGATGGCAGATATTTTCTTTGAGAAGGAAAAGTTTGCAAGACCTCAAGTGTGGACATGGTTGTAGGGGATTGAGTCAGGTCATCCACAATGATATAGCTGTGATTTTCCCTTGCATGAGGGTTGTGAGAAGTATGCTATAGAGGTTCCTTTGGTACTCTCAGAGTAGGGTCATGACTAGGATGTGGGATCATCAAAGGTGTAGTAGTTGGCGATCTGGTGGCATTCGATGTGGTAGGAGGGAATTTTGGAGGCATATTGTATTGACGGTTGTGAGTTAGCAAATGGATATCTATGGAATTCATGAGGATGTTATGACAAGAAGAATTGTCGGGTTTAGCTTGACCCAAGGTTGGGTATTGTCTTGTTGGTTGAGTGGAGGGCCCAATCTCTTGTGCGTAGCAACATCTCCTTGTTGGGGGAAGGGGTTGTGTAACATAGTTGGTTGCGGGGGTTGAGGGAAATTTTGTTGCGTAGATGGGGTACCCTAAGGGGAAGGCGATCCTTGGGTAGCCATAGACTCCTTCATCAGTTTAAAGTCTGCAATTTGGGGGAAACAGTGAGTATAATGTCCATACTCACCACATCATGTGCAAGGGAACTTTATTCAAAGGTTATTATTATTTCCCTATATTTTCTAGTTGTTGTTGTTACTAGTTTTTTGGTTTTGATTACCAACATTAGGATTTCCCCCAGTTTGGGTATTTTGGTGTTGGAGATTTCCCCTTTCTCCATGATTGGAATTTGGTATATTATTTCCCTTCTTCTTAGGATTGTTTTGTTGGGTGGCAGGGTTGACCATATTTAGTTGTTCAAATGTTTGAACTTGTTGTACTGGTGAAGGTTGGATAAATTTTACACCATCCTACTATTAGGCATGTGGTGGTGTAGCATTGGGTAATGAAGGACCAAGGAATGGATAGTATTGGTTGTTCTGTTGTGGAGTCCCATACTAGTTGTATGACGTTGATGCTCCTCCACTGCAATTTGAATTACATGAAGGCTCATGCATATGAAAGAGAATCGATATACCTAGAGGGGGTAGGGGATTTACAAGATGTGTTGGGTTGTTCCCCACAACTATTGAAGGAGGGGGGTTTGGTAACGGTCTACCATATGCATATGGTATCCCCATAGTAGGTGGATAGTAGGGGACTCCTCCATAAGGGTTACCATAGTGAATAGTTTCGTAAGGAGGTGAAGGGCCACCATATGGGTTGAAATGGGCCATAGACCTTATCAATCCATCAACAAAATGGGATGTACCAAGTTTTTTTAGACCAAATGATTGAGGTCAAGGGGTTTTCGGAAGCACCATATATCGATAGTCGAACTCAGAGTAAATCAAATCAAAGTGTTGGGATTTGGTTATGATATCTTCTTCACTTTTAAGCATGGTGGTGGCAACATATTTTGCAATGAGGGGAAAAAGATATTTGAGGAACCAATCTAGGATGAGTTCACTAGTAACCTCGATCTTACACAAGATTCTCCATCGATTCCACTCATGGATATTATATATGATATGTGTTTAGGATTTTTGGTGGAAATATTTGAGGATTTCGAGACCAGTGTCATGGAAAAATGGTAATTGAAAGAAGGCTAATAAATCCTTTTCTTATGACAAAAATGTCACACGGGAACCTACTTTCTCATCTATGTACCATTTCATGGAGGGACTAGTTAAGGTTTTGTGAAAACGTCTCAAACAGATGGAATCATAGGTGATGTTGTTGGATGAGCACCAATTATGGAAGGTCATGAAATGATTTGTCGAATCCTCACCCAGATTCCCTTCAAACTTGCAGATTTCTAAGGGGAGCTTGGTGGGTGGCTAAGAGAGATCATGTAAGATGGGGTCATTGGTTAGTTTCGTTAAATGGGGAAGATTCAATGAATCCATATATGGTAGGTTGGGTGTACTTGTCATTTTTCCTAAGTTTTGAGGGTCGATTCTTGATGAGGAAGGACCACTAGATGGGTTGTTTTGAGCAGTTTCACCTAGTAAGATTGATCTGAGGAAGGTTGAACCATGCATTGTTTCACTTGTTGGTGATTGTGAGTGGGGAGGTCGAATTGGAGAAGTAGTAAGGGAAATAATATCTCCCATCACTGGTGGGATGCATTACAAGCATCTAGAGCATTGGGGTGATAATGGATCCCGGATGCATTACAAGCATCTAGAGCATTGGGGTGATAATGGATCCCCTATGGTTCTAAACTACCAATGTGTGTGTGATTTGTAAGTGAAAGAATGCTAACTTGTTCTTTTGAAATCAAAGAAAATAAAAAATATGGAATGCTATTTCTAATGGACACAACAACATAAATATATCATCTTAAGTTGAGTGTTTTGATAGGATAAGATTTTTCCATGCCAGGGAGTGAAAAAATAAAAGCACATGTCCTAACAAACATAACATCCTTCCTCTCAAAATATCGATCTCTCTCTCCAATAACTTCAACAAGTAAGCATGAATCCACTAGAAGAAGGCTAGTGAAGATATGAAAGGATCAGTTATCCCCAGGGTACTCGAGGCATGTCACAAAGGAACTGGCAACATTTCCCAATAACTGTTCAACATATGATCTAGGTTGAGTTGCAGCTCACAACTTCCACCTCTATAGAAATCCTAGGTTTTAGGTTACCTAAAGTGTGTAAGGGACCTCACAAAAAAGTGATCACCATCCCATAATGAAGAGGACAGGCCCAAGCAGCATTCTCAAGACGAACAAACTGTGCATAATCCCGTCTTCATGGGTATCTCCTGCCTCAGTAGCACACTTGAGGTGAAGAATTTTCAAGCACCATGAAAAGTCAACTTCTATGTGTCAAATGAAAAGTGATGATGAGGGGTTATTTGGATGCCTACCCTTGAAATATTAACTTGTACTAAGATTTTGTTTTGTGACCTTGCAAAGGAGGATTTTAGTAGGTTCTTTAAATTTTAGGATTGGGGTTATGGACCAACCCATTTTCTTAAGGGTGTGAATGAAGGATATTTAGGACTCCTTAGTCATTTTGATCCTCCTAGATCACTTTTGGGCACAAGGAGAAGAGCAAACTCAAAGAAGGTGGAATTTGGATTCCTTAGTGTGTGTAAGTGAAAATATATGCAAATGTTAGTGCAAAAATATGTGTGAGTGAAATTGGATCATGTGGACATTGTGGGGTTTGTTACTTTCTCCTAATTAAACTCTACAATGTGATTTTGCAACTTTGTGAATTGGTAAACTAACTCTTAGATTGTTCAAGATGTGGGAGTTACTGTGGGGTCCTTAAACTCCTGTTGTATTGCAACTTTGATAAAATGAAACTATCCCAGGTTGCAAAATGATATGGACAACAGGTCCTTTCATTTAAGCCTCCCTAGTTTGTAAATTGCAAAACAAAGACATGGTGTTACTTTGACTAATTTAATTTAGTATGTGTATTTTGAAATGAAAAGAAACATGAAGGCATCCTCAACATTCTTTTGTCTACCAAAATCACTCCATGTGAGAGGTAGAGAGATAATGTAGGTTGATGACATGCACACCTAGGTCTCGAACAATCTAAGTCTACTAGGTTGATGACATACACTCGTAGTCTCGAACAATCTAAGTCATAACAATGAAATAAATCTAATTAATGGTTCATGTGATTTTTAAGAAGCCATGCAAGAATGAACTAAAAACCACTTCTTCAGGTGTTACAAAATGCAATAAAAATAACTATTATCCATTAATCAAACCTAAAATGAAAATCAAACCAAAATATTGTAGAGAAAGGAATTTTCATGAGTTGTTTATGAGAAAAGAACATATTTCTACGAATGGGACAACTCATATTTTGTGCCTCGATGCTTGTTCTTAGAAAATGTAAGATGTACCATGATAGAAGAATTCCTGTAGGTTGGTGTCTAAAAATATTGGTCAAGACCTTATAGGTAGGTTTGGCAGCCTACAAAACAAGATAAATGAGAGAAGGATCTCCAATAGCCTAGGAAAATAGAACTATGAGTTAGAATCGAGTGGGAGTCGCTTAATCCCAGTTTGTTTGAGCTACCTGGTGAGCAAAGAACCTTTTGTATAGCTAGGCTAAAATCTAGATAACCGTTAAATGGTTAGGATTAGTCCATACAATTAAACACCATTGCAAACACATAAACACAATGGGAAAGAAATAGATAAAGAGAATGGAAATTGCATCAACAATAACAATGGAAGAAAAAGTGGTTATAGTAGTGGAAAGACTTTGTTGTTACATGGTAGAGAATTTGGTGAGTGCAAGTGGACTCTCCCTCCCTCTTTGAGCGGGTTCTTTGTCTGGGGCTTCTCTCTCTCTTAGCAAAGAAGTATGTAAGAACTCTACAAAGTGAAGATATAAATATGGACTATGGATGCACCAAATAATGGCTTGAGAATGTGATTCTCAAGGATCATTCAAGCAACATAACTTTGCAATCTTCAAGCTTCATTAAATCTATCTCCAAGTGTGAATGGTAAAACTTAGGATGTGGATTTCCATGCTTTGAAGAGACATGGAACCACCAGCATTAGATTTCACTGGCATGGGAGCTCGAGCTGTCACCCCAAACCTTTGGAGTACCTTTATGGTTTTTAATAATCAAGACCCTAATGCATGAGATTTAACTTAACTGACCCATTTTGGAAGGAATAACTGTGTAGATAACACGTAATCCACACTGCAAAGTCGTGTAGATGCATAAAAACCCCACTTCATATAGTTTTGGTGCTCTCTCGAGGATGGCATATTATTGCCATGAATTACACTTTGTTGTATTGCATTGATGACTCTTTCGGTGATCACCTGTATAACTTTGTGAGCAATTTTTAGGTGGAGCAAATAATAAGTATCAACTTAAGATTTTGTATTAATGTCACACAAGTTTTATTTATTTTCTTGATACATTGTGATGTTTAAGTGAGATGGTCTATAAAATCCCCTATGTTTTCACACATAGGTTCTAAATGTTTTACGATTTGGATTTTTTCTATTAATCACACCGAATCTAGTTATAGAAGAATTGTTGGAATTGTAATTTTTCATTGTTGAAATTGCATTTTTATTGCAAAAAATCGATTCAACGTTGTCAAAACTCCTATTACACCTTGTGAAATTTCAATAATTGATATATCTATAATTCCCACATATTCTCTAAAATTTTAATATGATTTTGCATTGAAATTGATTAAAAAGGACAATTTTTTACAAATTATAACATATTTAGAATATGTGTATTATGCACTGATTAAGGTAGTGGTCATTGTTAAATATCATAAGTTTTATTGGTCTTTTCTAACTGCCACCCAAACTACCCCAATTCTATTTTATTATGCTTAGTTATTCTAGTTTCAACATGCCCCAAAGCATTTCCATTAGTATCATTTTGCATTAATCCAATTTTGGGTCATCGTGTTCATGGTCATAAAAAAAATCAAATGTTTTACTAATGTGTACATCATTCAAAGTCTAAATCTCCCCAAAGTAAATTGTTATATCATAAAGCCTATGCTATTCTTTCTTAAGGTTTATTTATTTGTTTTACTATAAACATAATATATCTATATACAAAATAATTTATGTAGATGGCCATTATAAATCCATATTCAAACATAGTTATATATCTCCTAATTACTTAAAAAAACATGTTGAATCAAAACTCATTGAAATTGTGTTTAAATATTATTTTTATTAAAATTAAATTAAAATTATATATTTAAATATTATTTTTATTAAAATAAAAATTAAAATTACATGTTTACAAGTAGGTTTATTTTAATCCTTGGATTTAATAAGCACCAAAAAGGATAAAGAGATATTGAAATGTGTGAACTTTTAATGAAAAACGATAAGGAAATGTAAATCTTTTTAATGGAAAAATTAGAATCTAAAATGGTTTATATACCATGCTTAATATTTTATTTTATTTTGATCTTATGGATTTTTTTCTATTTTGAATTACATCAAAACCTTATCTTGATGCAATTATCTATCAATATTGCAACATAATTAAAAATTCAAACTAAGATAGATAACCATAAATTCTTTCAAAATAATTTTTTATTTTGGGTCATCGTGTTCATGGTCATCAAAAAAATCAAATATTTTACTAATGTGTATAACATTCAAAGTCTAAGTTTCCCCAAAGTAAAATGTTATATCATAAAGCCTATACTATTCTTTCCTCATGTTTATTTATTGTTTAATATATATATATATATATATATATATATATATATATATATATATATATAACATAAATATATATAAATATAATTTATTTTATTTTTATGTAGATATATATATAATATAAATATAATTCTATTTTATTTTATTTTATGATTGATCAATATAAAGCCAAATTCAAAAATATGTTATATATCAAAACATGTTGAAACTCAAAACACCATTAAATCAGGTTTAACATTATTTTTGTAGAGACATTATTATAAATTAAATTGAAATTGTGTTTTAAATATTACTTTTAAAATATTTTAAAATAAATTAAAATTACATGTTTACAAGAATCATTTTAGGTTCATTCTAACTTCAGATTTAATAAGCAACAAGAAGGATCAAAGAGATGTTGAAATGTAAATCTTTAATGTTTAAAAAAATTAGAATTAAGGATGAATCTAAGAAGGTTTATATACAGTGATTGATCTTTTACTTTTATTTTTATTTTTATCTTATAATTTTTTTTTTCTATTTTGAATTACATCAAAACCTCACTTCTTTTGGTGCAATTACTTATCAATATTACAATATAAGTAAAAACTCAAACTAAGATAGATAACTTAAAATTTCTAGGATGATCATAAACATGTTGTAATTTATGTTTATTTGGAATTTAAAGGATAGAAGAGATATAGATCGAGTATTGATCAAGATTTTTTTCAAGTAGATATGTGTAACACAATGGTTAGAGTGAAGAATTGTGCTACCACACAATTGGCCCAACCACCACTAGAATATTGGGGGATGGCAATGGACACGTCACTTAACTTTCAAGGGAAACTATGAAGTTATTGAGGTAAAGTTTACTTCTAAAGTATTTGTTTAAATGTTTTACCTAGGGTTAGTTATTTTTAGTGTGCTCTTTGATTTGGTCTCAAGGGTTTATTTTATATCTAGGAAGTGAAGTAGAAACTAGAAAGCAAAGGTAAGATTATCCCCAAGTTAATTTATGTGATCTAGTTAGAAACAAAAAACTGAAATCAAATTGCAAGGGGAATAAAGGAAATATGCTACCTTGGCAAAATAATGGATCAAGCGCCTTTTGGAGAAAAACCAAGAGTTGATCCTCCCACAACATTCCAAAGTAATGCTATGTATATAAGAAAACTAAATATATGATATAAAGAACGAAATGATATTACAAAGCAACAAAAGATCAAGTGTGACCTCAATTGTGAGGTGTTCTCCCTATAATTGGTGGGTTGGTATCCCTCTTTGGAGAGAGATTGAAGAAAATCCAATGGAACCCTAGGGAAAACCCCTAGATTCAAGCTAATTGATATGAGAGAAACATAGGACCAAACCAAAAGAGGAGTGATAATAACTAGGGGAGTCAATGTCGTGAGAGATTTGATGGACACAACAAATCCAAGTAACATAAGAGTTTAAGGACAAGGTGAAAGATGTTGACTAAAAAATCCAACAAAGATTTGGAATAAAAAAAGGAAACCTAACTAGGATTAAAAGAGGGATATTTATACATAAGGAAACCACATAGGGGAGTCTAAGGTATGACAAATAAAAATTGAGCAAACTTTGGCTTCTCAAATTCTCATCCATGTGTTTGACTAAGGCATCACAGGTCTTAAGGCCATCTGCAGGTTTTTCATTTAAAATATGCTCTTTGGTCCATGGGTGATCCAGATGGATATCGGTGGCCACCCACCTTTTCCAACTGGCTCAAAATAGTTTTCTAGCAATTTTGGCAATTTATTATTTTTAGCAGTTTTCACTTCTGGGGCCATTTTGAGGGCCTAAATGAAGGTTTTTCGGGATTGAGCTTCTAAATTATAACCTATAGCATGATTGAAGCCCCAAAATTAATCTCCTTGACGATACCTTTCCAACGGTCTATCATACGCCTAAAACGGAGATCGTATGCAAAAGTTACAACCCCGGGAAATTAATGTACTAACTTACCCAAATGGGGCCCACATGACTTTTGGTGCTTCATCTCCTAGGGTTAGGTTTTTGGATGTCTAGGGTTTTGGGCATTCCTGTTTATTGTAAAATTTCTTGAGAGCCTCATTGTAATCATATTCTTGTGAATGAGCGCAGTTGTCACATCTATTCTCAGAGATAAGCCGCCACCATTCCAACAAGCTTGTTTTCGCTGCATTTTACAGTTTCAACTTATTTCATTATTGAATAGAAAACCAGTTTTACTGTATCTCTATTATTTTGTGTTAATAATTTGTTAATAATCCTTATTCATTTCGTTCTACTCATAAAATCTGGATCAGTGGTATCAGAGCAGTCTACTCCTTGTCGTCTTAATGCATGTCCCCAACGAGGTCAGAGTACAAAGAGTTGGGTCTTGAGCTTGTTTCTCTTGAGGACAAAAGCTCTCACACACCCAAGCGACCTCTCATGGCAGGAGAAAAGAAAGATGATGGGACAGGAGATCCTTTCAAATTGTTGATTGATGAAACCCTCACGCAACAGAGGAACGAGATGATGGATAGTTTCGCACAAATCCTTCGGCGACTACCAACAGGCGACACATCTTCCTTGAGTAGAGGCACCACCCCCTTCAAGGTACAAATAAACTTCGATATTCCTATATTTGAAGGCCAGATAGACGCAAATGTTGTAGACAAGTGGTTGAATCTGCTAGAAGGGTATTTTTCTGTCCATAACTTCTCTAATAAAGAAAATATTACTTTTGCGCTCCTCAAAGCCATCCCCCATGTCAAAGATTGTTGGGAAACGTTATGTGAGAAAAAGGAAACAGAGGAACCCTCATTATTTACAGTCATAGCCACCTAGGATTCCTTCAGGGATTCTATTAAGGAACAATACTACCCTGTCAGAAGTTATGATGACTTATATACCAAATGGACCACACTGTGGCAAGAAAGAGACCAAGCAGTGCCAGATTTCACAAATATCTTCCATACCTTGCACACCAAGCTGGATATCAAAGATTCAGAGCGACATATGGTGCTCAAGTATCACGGTGCTCTTCATAGATACATCCAGACCGAAATGGAATTTCTAGACATCTCATCCTTGGGCGTGGCCTACCGATATGTCATCAAAATCGAGTAGAAGCTCAAACAAAAGGCGCGATAATTTGGGCCTAGGAACCCCTCACAACAAAAGCCAGGAAAGGGCGGCCCCAACCCACAGAACAAAGGACAGAGCAAATATGGACAGTATCAGGACAACCAGTCCAGGCCGCAAGCAAAGAAGGACACTGGAAAGACAAAGAAAGATACCGGGGAGTGGTGCGACTTCCATAAGAGCCCTTGGCATAACACTGTTGATTGTCGCTCAAAGCAGTCATTGGTGGCCGAAGTGAAAGCCTCTGAATCAAATGCGTATTCTGACTCTGAGCCAGAATTAGAAAGGGGAAGACAGATCATTGATGCAGAACCCAGTGCCACTGTTGTTACCACCAAGCTCCAGCCTGGTGAACCAAACGAGCCAGAAGAAGGAGAGTGC
>SNQJ01S0001740.1:223779-235781 GCA_010110895.2 Picea sitchensis
AAAATTGAAACCGATTTGATATGGTCCTTTCAAGATTATCGACAAGATTGGTAACAATGTCTTTCATTTAGATTTGCCTCCTTATATGCAAATGTATGCAGTTGTTAATGTTGAGAATTTGAAATTGTATGAGCCTCCATTGATTGATGATCAAGGAGAGAATATTCAGATTCCTTCTATAGATGATTTTCCCCCAAAATATCTTACAAAACTGCATGAAGACACCATCCTTGACAGGAGAATGCGAACTTCAAAACAAGGAAATGTGG
Organism: Picea sitchensis; assembly: GCA_010110895.2. NCBI lineage: Eukaryota > Viridiplantae > Streptophyta > Pinopsida > Pinales > Pinaceae > Picea > Picea sitchensis. The sequence continues at coordinate 224,049 of SNQJ01S0001740.1, forward strand.
AGTATCTTTGAGTTGGTCTTAAAGGTACAAATCCAAGCAAATCCAAGTGGATTGAGATTGGAAGAGTGAGGGAACTATACCCTCATCTTCAAATAGACTGAAAAATAGTCTTTTGGAGGTCCACAAGCTTTCCAATGGGGAGGTGTCATCAGGGGATCAAATTTTGCTCAAAAATTCAAAGTGTTCGGAATTGCTTCAAATCGAATGAGAGCATAGGTCTCGTCATTTCGAACCCAACGCAACTCATTTGGGTTCAAACGGACGTCGGGAGAGAGAGATATCGTGTTCTGTTCAAAATGACAAACAAGCAAAAAAAGGGATGCTGACTGTACAGTCCGTATAGACAATGACGTGGAAGGTCGTACGATGACATGGCAGATAGTTATTGGGAAGTTGGCATGTGACATGGTTTGCTGGCAGAGAATGGGGTGGCGACACGTGGCCCAATCAAAGGCCGCCACATGTCACCTGTTTGTTGGTTAAAATCTTTGCACTTAGCAGGAGTCGACCCCGTGACCTCCGGGGCAGGGTAAATCTTTGGGAAAGGCCACCCAACCGACGCGTCCGCACATGTTACTTGTTATATATATGCGTTGCAATGTATTTAACATTGTATTAATGTATGTTGGGGCGTGGACCGGGTCGGGGCTAAGCCTCGGCCCGTGATTATATGTTATATTGTATGCGACCGAAGCTACGACGGTTAGACCCACCGTAACTATGTTATAACCGTTTGTATATGCGCGGTTTGGTATGACATGGACCAACATATATATGCGCGTGGGTTTAACATTACGATTATCAATGGTTTTTGAAACTTAATCCCTGTTGTGTTATAGCGCACGGTCATGTGACGACCATGTGCCCACGGGCCTTGGTAGTTAAGGCCGGCGCGTAACTGTTCGATAGTTTGGATCGGTTGTGTGGTTGCGCCTGGTGCCAAGTTTTTACACTTTAAATTGTGTGTGGGCTAGGTTGAGCCAAGAGAGGTGCATTTTGTAGATGCAGAGACATCAAGCTTGAAGGGGAGACTTCTAGGAAGCCTATCTACTTCATTTTTTGGCCAAACGAGGTGTCGAAAAATCCCAGCTAGGGGTTTTTGGATGTTCTGAAGCCATTGGAGCAGTCTATTTGGCATTTTGAGCATTGTAAAGCACATTTTTTATCACTTTGAGAAAATAATACAAATGATCCATTGGAAGCTGGACCAAGAGATGTAGCCCAAGAGAGGGGTGAACTCCTTTATCATTTGCCATGTTATGTGTTTTCTGTTCATTGATTATGTTGCTGTTTATATGCATCTTGAATGAATAAATCCTATTAAATTTGTGTTGCAAAGTTGATCCATTTGCATTTTAACACATAAATTTAACTTGCAAATATTTTCAAGAATACAAGTCTTCCCCATTTTTAGATCATGAACTCAAAAGGAGCATTAAGAGAAATCATGAGCTTGTGGGATCCATCCCAACTTGATCTTGAGGTAACTTTTTGTTCAAAACATTGGTTACTTACAGTATTCCGCAATAAAGAAACTGGAAGAAAACTTTCTATTATAAATTTGTATATGCCAAATAGATACATGGACAAAGTCAAATGTTGGATATATTTTTTATCCTTTAAAGAAAATATAGATCTCCCCACATGTATAGTAGCTGGGGACTTTAATACAATCCTGCAAAACATAGAAAAGAGAGGAGTAAATTATGTTAGAGATCCAAAGCAATGAATGATGGAAGATCTCGTCTCTGATTTGGATATTTTTGATGTAAAACCTCCCAAGGGAAAGTACACTTGGAGAAACAAACATTCAGGGCTTAGCCATATTTCATCCCATTTGGATCACTTCCTCATCCACAACAATTACCTACTCTTACCCCTCTCAATAACCTTCAATATCATCCCCTCTGCAATCTCTGATCATAAACCCATATCCCTCTCCTTGTCTACCCCTCAAAACTTCAAATCCCTCCCCTTTAGTTTCAATCCATTATGGCTCCATAATTCCTCAGTTGTCTCAATCATTAAAGAAGCATGTAGCACCCCCATTCAAGGCTCCCCAAACTACATCTGGGAAAGTAAATTGAGAGCAGTCAAAGTGTCCCTAAAGTCATGGGTGAAGCTATCATACACACCTCTAAACCAGGAGAGACTTGAAAGAGTGTTGGAATTGTAAATTGTCCAACATGAAATGGAAAATCAAGAAGAGACAAAAATTCACTTATAGAGGGAAATAGAAGCATATCAAAATCTTCATATAGCCTTTCCAAAAGAAGAAGAAGAATGGAGGCTTAAATCGCACAGTCTATGGCTTAAATCATGGGATTCCAACACTGCATATTTTCAAAAATAGACACAACAAAGATGCCAAAAAAACTCAGTTCAAAAAATACAAACAACTACAATACAAATCCTAGAAGACTTTTCCCAAATTAAGGAATCAACAGTAGCACACTACGGGGAACTCTACTCACAAGAGCAAGAGGAGGAAGACGAAGGTGATTAGCAAGCCTTGCTGGAAAATATCCCAACCTGTATCACCAAGGAGGAAAACGAGACCCTTATCAAAGAAATTAGTGAAGATGAAATTCCAAATGCCATATGGAGCTTAGGGAAAGATAAGGCGTCAGGGCCAAATGGATTTTCTATTTATTTATTTAAAGATTTCTGGGAAGTAATCAAATACGACTTGAAGAAGATGCTTAACTACACCCTGAGGAAAAAAAAAGTTGGAGAGGCTACAAACTCCACTTTTTTATCCCTCATCCCAAAGGAGTCCAACCCCTCCAACTTTTCTAGATTTAGACCGATTTCTCTTTGCAACTCAACATACAAGGTCCTCAAAAAAATCATAGACAACAGACTAAAACCTCTTCTAGGCAAACTAATCTCAGAAAATCAAGGGGGATTCATGGAAAAAAAGCAAATTATATATAACATCATTTCAGTGCAAGAAGCCATATATGAAAGTCAAAGCAATAAAGAAAGGGGAATGGTCATAAAAATAGATATGATGAATGCATTTGACAGAATCAAGCATGCCTTTCTCTGCTTGGTGATGCAAAAATTTGGATTCTCAAAGGACTTTTTAGACTGGATTCAGGAATGCATTAGCTCTCCTTGGATAGCTCCACTGCTCAATGGGACACCATCTCAGTTATTCAAGACAATAGAGGGTTAAGTCGGGGATTCCCTCTTTTCCCCTCTCTCTACATCATTATGGTAGAAACATTGAACATAAAATTGTAAGAAGAAAGACACATGGGACAAATCCTTGGCCTCCAACTAGCAAGAGGGATTAAAGAAATCAATCACTCACAATTCACAGACAACACCCTCCTTTTGGGTGCAGTGTCAACCATAATAGCCAGAAGGTTTAAGAAAAACCTGGATCAATTTCTTTCAGCTTCAGGGGGGGAAATAAATGTTATGAAAAGTTAGATCTATGGATGGAATCTTTCAGGAAATATTCCAGAAGAAAAATCAAGAATCCTTGGCTTTAGGGTGAAATCACGTTGATCCTCATTCAAATATTTGGGCATGCCAATCTCTCCAAAACTCCCCTCCTCTAGGGTATGGAATGAAGTCTTAGACAAAATGGCAAAGTGAATCCAAAACTAGGGAGCTCGTTGGCTTAATCCTGCAGGTGAAATTGTTTTAAGAAAGGTTGTTCTCTCTTCATTAACCATTTTTAAATGTGTAGCTCTTCTAACACCTAAAGGAGTACTAGAAAAATTATCCAAAAGTTTAAGAATATTTCTTTGGGAAGTAGGTGAAACAAATAAAAGAAAATTCCACTTAATAAACTGGAAAATAGTATGCCAACCCTTCGACAGAGGTGGACTAGCAATCCAAGATCCATATTTAGTGAACATCACATTAGGAGCAAAACTAGTATGGAGACTAGTCACATGACAAGAATATTGATGGAAACAAGTGATAATAGCCATATACTTCAGATCTCCCAGAAGGGGATGCCTTGACATGCCAATTCCAAACTCAAAAGGCTCCTCCATTTGGAAACTGATCAAAACAACAACCCCTCTAATCCAAACTAGACTCTCCTGGTATCCCGGAAATGGAGCCTCTATTAATATATGGATAGACAAATAATGGGAAAAGATCCTTTGGGAAGAAATGATGATCCATTTTTTATGAGCAAACCGGTAGATACCCAAAAAAACGTCGTTTAGGGTCTCAAAACGGCTCCGGAAGTTCAGGACCCAAAAAACTACTAAAAATAGTAAATTGCCAAAATTGCCAGAAAGTTGTTTTGAGACAGCTGGAAAAGGTGGATGGCCACCGATATCCACCTAGATCAAATGAAGAACTTCAGCCTCTTAGGGAATGGAACATTCGGCAAGGCATGACCAAACTAGAGCATTTTTCACAATGGGAAGAAAATGGGAAATTGATAGGCTAGAAAAATCCTAATTTGCCTCACCACCTGTAATCTTTAGTTCCTAATATATTTCATTCCTTAGTTGATTGTGCACCTGTAAACATTAACTCAACTGATGAAAGATGTCGGGGTAACTCTGAATTCTCCGTAAAAAGTTGGTTTCAACACTTGACTGCAGCTTCTCAGTCCCCACACTCCAAATTATGGGCTCTAATATAGCATAGAGACTCTTTACCTAAAGTGAACGCATTTTGTTGGATAATGGTCTAGAACAGGATATTGACTGCATAAAATCTTCAAAAGTGAGGTATAGTTGGTCCCTCCCGGTGCATACTCTGTAATGTTGCCTCATAAACTACCCAACATCTCTTCTTTGATTGTGATTTTTCCATGCAAGTTTGGAAACAATTGTACAAAAATATTGCTCACTGACATCTACCACCCAATAATTGGCACAAATTGTTGCTCCAATGGAAACACAAATATGCTTGAAACTTCAATTAGAATCGTCTTTTCAACCCAAATATGGAAAGCAATTCCTAAATTTACATGCTGGGAAATATGGCTGGCGAGAAACAAAGCAATTTTTCAAGGAAAAAGCCTCCTACCTTCAAGAGTCCATTCTCTAGCTTGTAGTCTTCTCTCTAATGTGATGTGTGCCAAGGACAAGAATATGGGAACTTATGAAAATATGGATCATGTAGAAAAATATTGGGTCAACAACATTCTCAACCCCAAATACTTTCAAATCTCCCCTCCCCCTCCATCTTCAATAAGAAGACCTCATTGGCAGTTAAGATTTACAGACCAGGAATTTGAGCATTGGAAGCAACAAGCAACAAAATTCATTTTGTTTTTTGACGGAGAATCATAACGAAATCTTGGAGTGACAGGTGTGCGGGGAAGGTCATATATGACCCTGGAGGACAAAAAGAACATAGTTGTTCATAAGGTCTAGGCCATAAAACAAACAACCAAGCAAAGGTTCTGGCAATATTTAAAGGCTTGACATTAATACATGAAGACAAATTTCATAGTATAATAGTGGAGGAGATTCAAAATGGGCGATAAAAGGACTTAAAAGCATTAGTGATAAGACCCAACTCAATCTACAAGACATATACCAAAGAATAAAACTTGAGATTTTTTTTTTTTATCTTGAGTAGAGTACTTTCACATACTACGATAGAAAAATCGGGAGGCATGAAAATTGGACAAGGAAGCCAAATCTCTGAATCAAAAGGACTTAAGGGCAATGAGAAAACCACCATTTTCTACTTGCCTTAGAAATATGGAGGAAGGGGTTGTGGAAAAAATTATTTTTCATGTCAAAATAGAAGCAGTCAGGTTGAAAAATGCGGTAAATAATAAGCCAAACTTAGGCTTGAGAGGGTATGAAAATAAAAATAAAAATCATGGGGGAAGGGATGTGACTCCCCCACTATCTCATATCATTCACTCAGCTGCACTGACACATCATCAACATTACAATTACACTGTGCACCACCTTCAAGAGTCACACACATCACATGGCAGATGAGATTAGGAGTAGGCTAATTAGGAAGCAAACAGACCAGCTTTTCACATAACCCTTCACTATCTCACATCATTCACTCAGCTGCACTGACACATCATCAACATTACAATTACACTGTGCACCACCTTCAAGAGTCACAAGCATCCCATGGCAGATGAGATTGAGAATTGGGAGTAGTCTAACTAGGGAACAAACAGATCAGCTTTTCACTCAAAAAAATGTCTGAATCCTGTCAGATTTTCAAAGGTAACCTGAGTTTAGCACGATCAAAGTTTAGACTGCATTTCAAAACTTTACCCTATAAATTTTGCTCTATTTTAAACCAACTCAAATGCTCAAAAAGAAGATTGCTCTCGAGTTAACCCACTCCGATGAGAATGCTCTCTCCCACACAGGCATTTAAACCTCGTTCCTTGAACCAAATTAATTTCCGCATGTGGGATTGGCCTCCCACCTGACGTTACAATGAGGAAATCGTTCATGAAATTCATATCAGCAGTACCAAAGGATCTGAACCAGCAATTGCAGTTATCATTACAGGAGTTGGCGTTGGAAATCGCACAAGACGTGGAGGTTGACAAACTCACGATGCATTATATGATGGGTTGCATATGGACAACGTTCGTTAACAATATCACCCGCGGTGTTCGCACAGTAAATCCCAATCTCTCCCAGCATTGGAACACCTGACAGTTCTTGCAGTGTCTACACAATAATTTACAGGCAATCAGTTTTCTAAGGATGTTGCGCAAAGGACAGATGGTCTGCGATTGCAACACCTGCGAGTTTGAAGCACTCAAAACCAAAGAAATTACAGACCTGCGTGAATCTCAATCACAACAAGAAATTATAGATCTGCGTGAATCTCAATCACAACTCCGCAACCAAATTTCCGCATGTGAGACTGGCCTCCCACATGACGTTACAATGAGGATAAAAATGAACTTTGCTGAGATAATCATAGAGTCAACGCACTGATTAAAGGTAAAGTTGGGAAGATTTTGCTGTTTAAAAAAAAATTAATAAACAATAAATCACATATATGTGAGCCTGGCAGGCTCTGGCTCACATATATGTGAGCCTGCTCACTCTGGCTCACATATATGTGAGCCCGGCATGCTCTGGCTCACATATACTCATGTGAGTCGGGCTCACATATACTCATGTGAGCCAGGCTCACATATATGTGAGTCGGCTCACATAATAAAGCATAAGTCAAAGTATTAATGGAAAGATTAAAAATGTGCATGCAACTTGGCTTTCAAAATTTAGTTGGAAAGAGATTTTAAATTTATTATTTATAATAGGTTGAATAAAAATAAAAAATGTTTATGGTTCTGATATAAAATTAAAGAATGAGTGGGTTTAATGGTTAACAATATGTGTTTTCTCCTTCAAGGTTGTATGTTCAAATCGGAAGAGGTCCCTTGTCCCACAAATAAAGGAGTCCCTAAAATTTTAAGATGTAAAAGAGACAAAAGTATATATCTTTGTTTGGGAAACCTCATAAACTCTCAAGTATCATTTATCTTTGGACAACTTCATAAACTCCCAAGTATCATTTATCTTTGATTTTTGTATAAATTATTATATCAACATTTATGAAATCTATCATTGTATATTCATTTATTCATTCTTAATGAATGTCCCCAAGAACGAGATCCACTTTTTTCTCTCAAAGTCTTGTCCTTTCTCCTCATTAATCAATCATCTAAATTAGAACACCATAATCCATATTCTTGCCAATATACATTCTCCAATATTCTCGCACAACCTTATTTGGTTTTTAAAGCTTGAAAAGCTCAACACCATAATCCATATTCTTTTCAATATATATTCTCCAATATTCTCACACAACCCTATTTGGTTTCTAAAACATGAAAAACACAATAGAGCTTAGAAGACATGACAAAAGATGCAACATAATGCAAACTCTATCTCCCATCACATTGGATCAATCAAAATATGAAAACAAAATTATGTATGGAGAAATAAACCTAAGCTTTAACATTCTGTGGTGACAAATTAGTGTGAATAAAGACGCCATAAAAGATGGCTTAGAGGCCACAAGGGGTAAACTTCACCATTTCATGTTGGCCTTCCAAAACTTGGATTTGAAAGTCAAACTCCCAGGAAATATTATGAAAGAAAATGGTAATAAAACCTCCAAACAAATCTTTGAACTCAATAATAACATTAAGAATGATACTTTGCTCCCTAATTAGTAGCAATGTATAATGAATCTCAATAGATTAAGGAGTCGATGGTTCACGCATAAGACATATTCATGGGGATTTAGGAAGTTTGAAGGGCATACACTTGAACAAAGGGGAGGGAACCCTTGGAGATCCTCCCTTTCTACATCTTCTAGTGTATGGATTTAACACTTAGTGCTTCCATACACTCAATGCCCAAAGATGACATGAGGCATCTCATCTTGTTGTGATGGATTCCATGTGCTAGTGGTCCTGCCTTGTGTAATCCCTAGTCAAGATTTGGGTGTATGAATGTGTTTATTTATTTTTGGTATTTACTGCATAAACATGGTCCCCTTAGTTTCTCTTATTTAGTCATCATTTGGATTTGTCTAACCCTTCTTGAATTCTCCCCTTGGACATACCCTTCTTATTTGGATCAATTTCAACATCTGTGCTTGATCTAGTCTATTGATTAGATAGAGATTCCTTTCAAAGGTTTTCAACATTCTCATATCCATTTGGGGGCACACAAAAAGTTGATAAGGTCAAAGATTATTTTCCTTTTTTGTTTTCTCCCTATGACATGTCATGTACAAGTTGTATAGACACATCAATGTATGTCACCCATTGATCCAGATTTTATGAACATAATGAAATGAATAAAGATTATTAACAGATTCTTAATACAAAATAACAAAGATACATTAAAACTAGTTTTCTATTCAATAATGAAATACGCTGAAACTGTAAAATGCAGCGGAAACAAGCTTGCTGGAATGGTGGTGGCTTTTCTCTGAGAAGAGATGTGACGGTTGCACTCATTCGCAAGAAGATGATTACAATGAGGCTTTCGAGGCCTTTTACAATAAACAGGAATGTCAAAAACCCTAGACATCCAAAAACCTAACCCTAGGAGATGAAGCGCCAAATGTCATGTGGGCCCCGTTTGGGTAAGTTAGTACATTAACTTCTCGGGGTCGTAACTTTTGCATATGATCTCCGTTTTAGGCGTATGATATCACGTTGGAAAGGTATCGTCGAGGAGATTCATTTTGGGGCCTCAATCATGCTGTAGGCTCTCATTGAGAAGCTCGATCCCGAAAAACCTTCATTTAGGCCCTCAAAATGGCCCTAGAAGTGAAAACTACTAAAAATAGTAAATTGCCAAAATTGCCAGAAAACTGTTTTGAGCCAGTTGGAAAAGGTGGATGGTCACCGATATCCATCTGGATCAATCCTCCCTCCTTAGAAAGCAATGGTCTCCATTGCATTGAGTTCCCCCATCAGATGAGGAAATTTCTGCTGAATTTGGCCCCGGGTGAGCCACTTGCCTTGGTGCAAGAGCTGCCCTGCTTTGACGACTCGATAAAGTTGGATCCTTTGCTGTCGAGTTCCCTTGATATGTGTTTCCACAATCTGATCGTTGGATTCCTATTGGATGCAGTCGGGGTTGAGCTCTGTTGGTGTCAGTTGTTCTGCTACGTCTGAGGTGTCCAATAATGGTGGGAAATAAGGGCGAAGGAGATCCACGTTGAACACTGGGTGAAAGCCAAGGAAAGGAGGAATGTTGAGCTCAAAAGAATTATCCCCTAGAACCTTAGTGATGGTGTACGACCCATAACGGAGTGGGAGAAGCTTCTGACGGGGTCCTGTAAGGCATTCTTTCTACAAGTGCAACCAAACTTTGTCTCCCACCTGAAACTTATGTGGCACCTGATGTTGATCATGACATTGTTTGCACTTGTCATTGGACTTCTGTAGGATATCCTGAACCTATTGGCAGATGTGCTGGATCCGCTCAATGAACCAGGTGGCTTTTTCAGCTTCAGTTGGAACAGGAGATGAGTTGGTCGAGGTGACCGCAACGGGAAGTGCAACATTTATGTGACCCAATGGTTGGAATCCCAACCCCACTTGAAAGGGGTTGTGGCCAGTTGAGCTATGCAGGGCTCAGTTGTATCTATGCTGGACATAGGGAAGGCTCTCATCCCTTGTGCGACCATTCGATTTACAACCTCGGTTTGGCCATCTGTCTGGGGGTGGAAGGTCGTGGATTTGGTTAGCTTGGTGTCTAGTAGTGACCAAAGGCTCGACCAGAATGTGTTGAGAAATCAACTGTCCCCATCTGAGACAATGGTTTGTGGGAGTCCAAAATGTACCCAGACCCGTTCAAAGAAGAGCTTGGCAGTGGCCTCTGCTGTGATGCTCTTCTTACAGGCAACCAAAATTGCCATCTTAGAAAAGCGGTCAACAACCACAAAAACACAGTCATTTCCTCTCTTGGTGGACGGGAGGCCCGACATGTAGTCCACTGAGATGGATTCCCATGGCTTGTCAAGAGTAGGAAGAGGGGTGTACAGTCCCTGTTTCTTAGTGGTTGGTTTGGAAATAGTGCAGGCAGTGCAGGACCTGATATACTTGTTGACCTCTTGTCGAAGTTTCAGCTAGTAGAAATGTTTCTGTAGCATCGCCACTGTCTTTTCGACGCTGAAGTGTCCTGCCACTCGACTACAGTGGTATTCCCAGATCAACTTTGCTTGCTCGCTTGATGGAACACAGATATGGCCCAGATGACACAACAACCCATCATGAAGATAGAAATTATAGACAACTATGTTTGCACCCAACATTTGGTAGGTGGTGGCGAAGTTTGGGTCTGTCTCATAGAGTTGGGTCCATCCAAAGGTCTCATGGTCGCAAGAGTCTAGCACTGTGGTGAGTGTCGCGACTGGTGGTCTGCTGAGGCAATCAACGACGCGATTAGTGCTTCTTGTTTTATACTTGATGTTGAGGTGGAATTGCTGCAAGTATGTGGACCATTTTTTATGGCGGTCATTCTGCAATTTTCCTTCTGTCTGCATAAACTGCAGTGGCTTATGATCAGTGTGGATGACTGTCTCCTTCCCAAGAATGTAATGTCTCCACTGGCGGCAGGCTTGCACAATGGAGTACATTTCTTTATCGTAAGTAGGGTACTTACGAACAACATCAGATAATGTCTCACTATGATAGGCCATGGGGTGGCCGTGCTGAGTGAGAACGACGCCCACTGCATAGTCTGAAGTGTCTGTCTCGATCTCAAAGGGATGTTGCAGGTTTGGTAGTGAAAGTACTGGGGATGAGCACAAGTGCTGCTTCAAATCATCAAACACTTGTTGTTGGGACCGACCCCATGCAAATTTTGCCTTACCACCACCCCTGGTGATTTGGTTGAGGGCCCATGCAATATGGGAGAATCCCAACATAAACCTACAGTAGAAATTGGCAAGGCCCAAGAAGCTCCGAAGCTCAGTGAGTGTGGTTGGGGTTGGCCAGTCATGGATGACTTGGATCTTGGCTGGATCCACATGTACACAATCCTGATAAATGATGTAGCCCAGGTAATGGACCTTGTTCATGCCGAAGGAGCATTTTTCCAAGTTGGCATATAGCTTGTGTTTCCACAGGGTGTGCAAAACCTGCTGAATATGGTGCAAGTGTTCGGCCCAAGTCTTGCTGTAAATGAGAATGTCATCCATATACACCACTACAAAATTATTGGTGAATGGTCACAGGATATCATCCATCATCCTCATGAAAGTGGCCGGAGCATTTTT
>SNQJ01S0001740.1:244526-260658 GCA_010110895.2 Picea sitchensis
CTTCGAATTGCTTGCCATTTATTTTCACCTGAAAAACAATACCGCAGATCTCCCACTGTAACAAGGCTTATCACAGTCCTGAGACAAACCCTTGACCACAAAGGTGTCCCCCTGAAGCCAATAAAGCTCTGATACCAAATGTAAATACTAACCTTGTACAATGTCTACTGTAAACAGATATTCATAAAAGAACAAAAAAGATACAATGGCAAATACAAACATTACATAGAGATTTTTCCCCTGGAAACCCAAACTGGGAAAACCAACATATATTATATTCATTCATTGTGTTACATTGTTTACAATACAATATACATATAGGAGTCAGCGGCATCCAAAAACATAACCCAATGACCTGGATTATTCCAAAACCCTAATTCCTTAACCGGAAATAGAAAACCATCGACAAAAACCATGTGCCGAAAAAACCACCTAAATACATGACATGTTTCCCAAGGCAGAAAAAAATTTCAATGTTAGTGTCTGAATATATAACACATACCTAAATACGCTCAGACACTACTACTTATGCAAAGAATATAACACATACCCAACACAAAATACCCAAACTGGGGGAAATCCTAATGTTAGTAATCAAAACCAAAAAACTAGTAACAACAACAACTGTAAAATATAGGGAAATAATAATAACCTTTGAATAAACTTCCCCTGCACATGATGTGGTGAGTATGGACATTATACTCACTGTTTCCCCTAAATTGCGGACTTTAAACTGATGAAGGATTCTATGGCTACCCAAGGATCCCCTTCCCCTTAGGGTACCCCATCTACGCAACAAAATTTCCCTCAACCCTCGCAACCAACTGTGTTACACAACCCCTTCCCCCAACAAGGAGATGTTTCTATGCACAAGAGATTGGGCCCTCCACTCAACCAACAAGACAATACCCAACCTCGGGTCAAGCTCAACCCAACAATTCTTCTTGTCATAACATCCTTATGAATTCCATAGATATCCATTTGCTAACTCATAACCGTCAATACAATATGCCTCCAAAATTCCCTCCTACCACATCGAATGCCAGTAGATTGCCAACTACTACACCTTTGATGATCCCACATCCTAGTTGTGACCCTACTCTGAGAGTACCAAAGGAACCTTTATAGCGTACTTCTCACAATCCTCATGCAAGGGAAAATCACAGCTATATCATTGTGGATGACCTGACTCAATCCCCTACAACCATGTCCACACTTGAGGTCTTGCAAACTTTTCCTTCTCAAAGGAAATATCTGCAATCAACATTGGGGGTAGTCAACCCTTCCGACTCATGCTTCATTACATTCAATTTGGATAATTCAAAACCTTGTCTCCCATCCTTGGTGGATTTCCAAATATCAGTCACAATATGAAATATCACTATTCATAGATGCATTGTAGATGAGGGAGAATCTATGTGCATTATGTCCAAAATCGTTCGTTAGAAGTTAGGCTCCCTAGAGTTGACCCTTTCTGCCATCACCCTTTAGGCCTATGATGATCGACCATCTCAACCTGAGGGGTTATTTCAAAATATCCTTGTAGATCTAGAAATAAAAATGGTCTATATTGTTATCATGGTCATCAACACCCCCTTGGACTGTAACATTCTCCTTGGGTGTAGCTACATGCATGCGATAAAGGAAATCGCTTCACCTGTTTTTCACACCATGGTATTTCCTCACAATGGGAAATTCATTGTAATCAACCACTTGACACTTTACCAACCATGTATAAACATGAATTTGGATAATATCCTTCCCCTCATTGGGGCATAGCCTAAGTTTCCATCCTTTTTGGAGATGGGTTTGGGAATCTTCAAAGACCCCTTGCTCCTTGACACATACCAGGGTGAATCACCATTTGTTTCACCCTCATATTATTCCCAAGTGTGCACTATCACTTTGGTCATGAAAGAACCATCTTCTTCCTCACATGTCCCAAAGACGCCATCCATGAATGACAAACCCACATATTCGCAGGCCATTCCTCACCCGTTCACCCAGATCCCATTCTTCAACCCACCATCGGAGGTTACGACTTACTAGGTAGAAGCTACACTCATGCTTCCAAAGATGGTGTTAGCAATACTTGTATGGTATATGAACACCCCATCTATGCTACCAATGTCTACACTTCCACCTCAAACAATTGCACAACTAGTGCAGACCCCGGTCCACCCATCATTGCCACATCCTGGTCACACAACTAGGGGAAAGAATACAACCATTTTGGAAAAAAAGAAAAATGTCGAGGGAAATACTCAATCCGATCCTAGAGTACAACTGCCTAGTGCACTCTCCAAAGCACCAAGTCACCCGACGAACTTGTGTCCCACTATTCTAAAATTAAGGAACTTCATCTATCTATCAAGGGAAACCCCATTATTTCCCACCAGTCCCATAGAGACGCCCATAGAAACTACAAAGGATTCTACCATCACACATAATAAAGCATTGCATACAAACTATACATGGGTTATATGTTAAAATTATGGACACTACACCCATCATGGTCCCGACATCCAACATTCACTAGCCATGATTCATCAAACAACTCTTCCAAGACCCACGTAGTTGGCATCACAACCGACATCAATCACTGAGTCTAGTCCCTCCAATATTTTCTACATTTCCACCCTAGTGAACTCACAAAATACTTTCCCATGCGCATTATGCGGGCAATTGGATCATTTCACCCACATGTGTCCATTGCTCATTTAGTACTAAACTCGTCGCATGACTAACATCCAACATCTTCAAGAATCCCTCCAAGTAATAGGGTCCCTTAACATTGCAACCACCCCAAGGGATCCCCTAACTCTCCTCCCTGGGAGCAGGCACCACCATCTTGTTCCCCAACAACCTCCACAATACAACAATGGTAAGAAACATCCCCTTCTACCCCACCCAATTTCTCAGTCAATCCACAACAAGGAATCCTCCCTCCTCCTAAAACCCACAACACACACACACACACATGTGTGTGCATCTTATATGTTTCATCAGTTGTAGTTTCAATACCTTCAATAAGACAATCATCACTTGTCGAGATCAATACCTGCCACCATCATCAGGAAAACTCACAAATTTTGTAAGGCCACAGGCCCACTCTGTTTGTGCAATCTCGACATAGGTCGGGTCCTCGACAACTAGTGTTGTGTCACTATCGTGTGATATGGCTAAAACCAAAATGTCAACCCACCCATTCATGTCTCTCAAAGGTCCTTCTTTTCACCTTCACACATCTTCCATTCCGACGAAGACATTATAGAGGCGATGACGAAACATGAATACCCTTGGGATGCAATGCACCATCAATCATTCTTCCTCCCTCAAGATGTTTTTCAACCCACCACAACAATTGATATATGTGTAGTGGAAACCAAAGACTTCATTCCTCTTGAGCACACAGATTGGTTCAAAAACCCAATCCCTGCCCTCGAAACTTTTGAAGAAGGCAACATGGCCAACATTTCCCCGACCATCAAAGTGGACATTTCTATCAAACCAGGCATTATCGAAGACATCATCCTTGACATTGCATGTTCCCCCAAGTAAGTCCTCACATATAAGGCTCTTTTTCGGAAGTTTAGGGACATATTTTTCTGGGCATACACTAAAATGCCTAGTCTTGACCTTGCCATTGTTGAGCACTATATTGACACATGGCCTATTGTTGCACCCTTTCACCAAAAGCAACATCCTATTCACCCATCCAAAGCAATGGCCATCAAAGATAAATCAATAAGCTTCACAAAGCCAGTTTCATCTACCCCATTGTGTACACTTCCTAGGTCTATAACCATGTCCATGTCAACAAAAAGCAGGGCATTATTCACGTTTTCACAGACTTTAGGGACTTGAACCAGGCTTGTCCCAAAGACAACTTGCCAACTCCCTTCATTGATCAAGTGATTGTTTCCTATTCCAGAAATGAAGTCATTTCCTTCATGAATGGATTCTTAGGGTACAATCAAATCTAGATCGGTCACGCATACCAATACAAGACTACTTTCACTACACCATGGGGTACTTTTGCATACTGAAGCATGCCTTTTGGTCTAAAAAATTCCCGAGCCACCTTCCAACATACAATGAGTTATGTTTTTTATGACCTTTCCCTTCTAATCCTAGCTTAATTGGACGACCTAACGAGCTGCTCCAATAAGTTATCCCAACATCTAGAATATCTTGACGTTATCTTCCACAAATTTAGAAAGTACAAAGTTCATTTCAACCCCCTCAAATGCATTTTTTGCATCAAATCTAGTCGTTTTCTTGGATTCATCATATCCCAACAAGGAATCACAGTTGACCCCCTCAAGGTCAGAGAAATTAGTGAAATCCCTCCTCCCAATAATTTGCGTAAGCTACAAATCCTACAAGTCAAATCCAACTTCTTATGCGTCTTTGTCCCTGATTATGCCACTTTCGCCCACAACTTATTACACCAAGATATCCCTTTTCAATGGGATGACTAGACTCACAAAGAATTTGAGGCATTAAAAGATGCTCTCTCAAAATCCCCATTGATCAATCCCCCTGACTTCAACAAATATTCCATCATGTACCTCTCAGCTTCTAAGGTGTTGATTGCAAGAGTCCTTGTCCATCAAGGGGAGGGAGGGTGAGAGCTTGTCATTTATTACACAAGTAAAAACTTGTCAGGCCCTTCATTGAACTACAATCATGAAGTGATTTTTTCCCTAGTCATGGTTCAGATAGTCCAAAAGCTACTCCATTACATCTTTCTACAAATAACAAAAGTCATCACAAACTCCAATCCTATGCATTACTTACTTAGCCAATGAAAAATCAATGGGAAATTCACCCGATGGATCGTAATTATCCAAGAATTTTATCTACAGTTCACTACTCCAAAATGTAAGAAGAAAATTATCCTCACAAGGTTCATCACTAATTTACCGTCTGACATCAAGGACCCATTGGTAAATGAAATACTCCCTTATGAACCTTTGTTTGTGCTCTTGTTTGATGACCCATGGTATGGTGATATCCTCACCTACCTTCACACACAAAATTTCAGTCCACATCTCTCTCGGGGTGATCATCGGTTCATCCACCACCAATCCCCTCTATATTTCCTCATTGGAGATGTTCTATATCAGCGGGGAGTGAACATCATCTTGCATCAATGCCTCACCCTTGAAGAAGTTGAACAAGTCCTTAACAATTTCCATAGTGATGCTTGTGGAGAGAATTTGTTTGGAGTGTCCACCACCCAAAATGTTGTTTAAGCAGGTTAATTTTGGACCACTTTATTCCATGATTGTATTTAGGCATTCAAATGGTGTACAAAACACCAGGTGTTTACACACAAAGTGTGATCTCACCAGCTCCCTTACATTGATTCATCATAGTCGGTCCCTTCTACAAGTGGGGGATGGAATTTATGATGTGACACCCCCCATTTAGTAACGGCCACACGTACATCATCATGGTCACTGATTACTTCACCAAATGGGATAAATCCATGCCCAATTTCAACAATACGGTATATACAACCACTTGCTTCTTCTTCAATCATGTCATCACTCACTTCGAGGTCCTCTAGAAGTTAGTATCGAAGCATAGCAAACATTTTGAGAATGAATCATTTTAGGAATTATCCACCCATCCTGGATTCACCCATGAGTTTGATTCCCCATATTACCCGTAGTCCAATGGCAAGGTTGATATTGTCAACAAATTTTTCAAGACCATGCTACAGTGGGAAGTGAACAAACACAAAACCAATTGGGATCACATGATTTTCTCAGCACTCTAGGCATGTTGAACGAAAGACAAAATTGCTATAGGCTTCACCCCCTTCCACCTCGTCCATAGTGTGGAAGTAGTCATATCCATCGAGTGTGAAATACAAACACTTCAAATAACATTCTAACTATTGTTGGACACCACTCTTCTCAAACAATTCCTAATCAACTTAGACAACATCAATGAATATCGATGTTCCTCGTTACAACATAATGAAGCTGACAAAAATCACTCAAAATTTGTTTTCAATCACCAAGTTCTCCCTTGTTCATTTAACAAAGGTGACCTTGTCCTATTCTATGATATTTCCCATGATTCCTTAGGCCCCAGAAAATTTGAACCCTTTGGCATGACCCATTCATTATCAAACACTACCTTACCAAGGGAGGGTACATTATTGCTCACCCTGAGGGAGACCTCCTCACAGACCCTATTCAATGGGTTATATTTGGAGGTATTATACCCTTGGGTAGCCACCATACTTTGGAACACCTCCATATGTATATTTAGTTTGTAAAAATGTTCATATATTTTTTAGTCTTTTTTACACACACATCGGATCTCTTTCACACTTGTGAATTGTTGTCCTTTTTGTTTTACCAGATGAATTGTTCACCAGTGTATCACATTGGTTTTGATGATGGTACTAGTTGATGGAATCGGAATATCGCTTCTATGAAAAGGGCCATTTATTCACCTTCACACACACTGCTTCAATAAAGCAATGTATCCTTAGTTGAAGCTATGAATAACCAAGCTGAATATGTTGGCGTGATCATCCTACTAGCTGATGTTACTCAACTTCACCTTCGCCACTTCAATGTATTCTTGGATTATGATCTTGTCATCTCACAGTTGAATAATGTTTACCACATTCGTGACCCATTCCTTTTTAGAAATTACTTACAAGTTAAACTTTTGTCAAGGAATTGTAAATCCATCACACTCACACATATTCCTAGAAGTGCAAATCAATTTGTAGAAAATATTGTAAATGAAAATTTAGGCTAGCATATATCGTGCTAACAAACATTGTTTAAACATGATTTATCCTTTTAGCATATCCATGTTTTTATCATCATCACATAAAAATCATGTAGTGTAAAGCAACAAAACAAACAACCATCCATCACATCATCAAATACACCATGAAGAAACATCAAAGTTGTGTGTGTGTGTGTGTATATATATATACAATTTTTTATTATTTTTAAATGGAGTACATCACTACATCTAGTCTATCCTCACTATGGCTATGCTAGCACATCACAAGTATCATGTAAAAAAAGGGGGGCATCACCCCTATAAAAAATTCATATGCAAACTGTGGGCCTCACCCATAGACATATGACATATACACAAAATGTGGGCCATGCACATATATCATCTACCTCACCCACATCACCATCATGGCATAAATATATGTGGATCTTCCCCTGGCGGGGGTAGTCCCTTAGCCCTCTCGGTCGATCACCCTCATCGCTCCCTGACTATAGTACCTACTATAGTGTCTCTCCTAACCAACGAGCACCACTCTGGAGCATTCCCGGCATAGAGGTTCCTCATGTCATCCCCAATATCAACCCAAACCACCTTTGGTACCTCCCTCAAAGCCACATCAAAGTGCTGCCATAAATCGACCAGCTACCCATGGATATCCACTATGGTTCTCCATCATGCCTATACAATCAGGTCCAAAAAGGGGTTATATAGTTCTCTCACATACCCTTACACCAAAAATTGAATGCGTAAATGGAAATATTGAGTCAGGACCTTTTACCTGGCTCTCTCGTAATGAAAATCCACTCATTCAAGCACGTGAAATCGATTCGAGAACATCGTGGTCCCCACAATATCACAACCACGTCAACACAACTACAAAAGAGGTGGCATGGTGGGCCCCACTCCCTTTTATATGGTCCTGTCAACACGGTCCTCGAGTCTATACAGGAGCTCAAAATCTATGTTTTCATAATCATTTTCATTGTTGGGATCACCATCTTACCCCATTCACAATGGTATGATATATTCAATTTCGTCAAAAATTTCCTCGAGAACCCTCATCTTGCCACGTACTTAACATGTATGCTATCCCATTATCACTCCTTTTTCAATTCTGGTGGCCTTATCAAATTCATTTCTATCAGGTATTTTCACTTTGGGTATTCGTTTTGATGTGTACATGTACTTTTCAAGAGGCTCTCTTTGTCTCTTTGCATGGCAGGGCCATTTACCTTACCCCTTCAGGTATATACTTCTTCAAACTAGCATGTTAATCACTCCCTCTAAGCTTGTTTCATTTACCAACGATATCCCCCCACATGTGCCTCTAGCGTTTCCTTTCCCGGTTATACAACAACTTCACCTAGTTCCACATGCATTTGGTTGCTTCTATCCAATAGTCTTCCACCCTTGTGGGTTGTCTTGGATTTTAGATCCCCTTTCAAATCGACACCTATGCTATTTTTTACCATAGAATGGGATTCCGAATAATTTGCATCTTTGATAATAAACCTCATACTTCTTCTCACCATCTTGTTGGCTCATGCCCACAAACTCCTTTCTCTTCAGATATTTCATGGTTGGTTTTGTTGAATGTGTTTCCACATTTTCATTAGCCCCTCATCTCCCTAAAGATCATTTGACCATCTTCATTCCATCTCATCATTCACCCACCTCCAAGGAGACCCAAACCAAGGGCCCCTTTCCCCCCACTTACTCTCACTACTCTCACCTCACAAGGATGAGTTGTTTGATCACTGGGGCACCCATATATATTTTTTCACATTCAATCCAATTATTTTTTCATTCATTGGTAATTGTACAAATCACGTCTTTTTACAAGAAGCAAGTATACCCATTCCATCGCACCTAATGGCTTTGTTCCACCCAACAACAGTCCTAGTTGCCCTTGGTTGAAGCAATCACACGGATTCACCTACATCTACATAAATCCTTATTGTTGGTAACACCTCATGTACCCTAGTACCCTTCACTATGATCCCAAAGTTCCTACTCTCAACTACCTATTCATTTGAATTCACTACATCCTCAGTCATAATTCGACAAATATTCACCATATCTAATTGTCCCCCTGGCCCCATATCATTTTATGTCCAGTTGGTTATTTGACTACCACCATTGTTATCTGTCAATTATGCTTTGCCCAAGGGAGACCCATTCTTAAAATACCTTATTCATACTTATCAACAACACACCACCATTATAAGTCGGTATCAAGTCCATTTTTCAATCAATTTCAAGGGGAATTTCTTCCCTTTAGAGTCACATCTTCATTCCTATCGACATCAACTACCACTTTTCTAGGAATGTTGTGATACCTCGATTCCCATTACAATATGAATGGTTAACCCTAGATGGGACAGAAAGATTCATCATCGTTCTTTGCTTCCATCCCCCCCCCNCCCACCCTCATGTTCAACATCAACACATATCCACATCAATATGGGTCTTGACTTGTGACACTTGCAGTTTCCAATTCCAATCGAAGACCCTTGGGCTTGATAGGCCATCCATTACATCAAGTACATACACTCATTACATGTGTTCATTTTAGGTTCCAGGGAAGGTTCTCCTTTGAGTAGATTCTTTACTATTACTGACACCCTTGAGGGCAATGCGAATTTCTACTTCACCAATAATCTAGTTATAGTATCATTAAGTACTCTTATACTTCTTATGCTTAGACAAGAACCCTTAGTATTTTGTCTACTATTGTAAAAATTTATTTTTATGACATGAGCATGAGGCATCACCTCATTTGTATAAAGAAATACATTTTCCAGGTATGATTTTGTTTTTGCAGGTGGGTCCTCCTTTTTCGTCCATGGGAAATTCTTGTTTCCACAATCTCTCTCTCTCTCTCTCCAAAGAATCAATTTGCAAGCAACAAAAAATGATGATGTATTTTAATTATACATCTACTCCTACCCTCACAAAATATGGGGCATCTATTATGACCTAAAAATCATTCACATAGCTATACAGGTGATCAACGGAAGAGTCATCAATCCAATACAACAAAGTTCTATTCATGGAAATAATACACCATCCTAAGCAAAGCACCAAAACTATATAAAGTGGTTTTTTTATGCACCGATGTGACTTCGTAGTGTGGATTATGTGCAATTTGTGTGGGCTTGTATGATTGTTCCATCAAAATCCATGCAATTCAACCCGAAGTGAAATATTAACCACATTTTGTGCAATTAATGCCAAAACTCCCATCAAGGGTACTCCAAAGCTGAGGTATCAAGCATCCTTGAGCTCCATGCCAATCAAAAGCTATCACTTTAGTGGTTCCATGTCTCTTCAAGGCATGGGGAACCACATCCCAAGTTGCACCATTCATACTTAAAGTATCTTTAATGAAGCTTGAATATTGACTATACATAGAAGCCATGGAGCAACATTCAAACAAGTGAAGTTTATGCAAGGTTATGTTGCTTGAATGATCCCTAAGAACCACATTCTCAATCCATCATTTGGTGCATCCATAGCCCATATCTAGTGTATAGATAGATTACCTATGGAGATTTATTACACACTTCTTTGCTAAGAGAGAGAGAATAAAATCCCTAAGGAAAACAAAAGAACCCTCGTAAGGAGGAAGAGAGAGTCCACTCGCACTCACAAATCCTCCACTGTGTAACAACAAAGTCTTTCCATTGGTATATAATCACTTTTGCTTCCATTGTTATTGTTGATGCAATTTCCATGTTCTTAATATATTTCTTTCCTTTTGTTTATGTGTTTGCAATGGTGTTTATATGTAATCCCAACTACACAAAAGTTTTTTTTTTCTCACGCAAGTGACTCAAACAACCAAACACTTATGAAAAACATAATCTGAGATAAAATTGCCCAATTATTTTGTATATGCCATTAAAATCACACCTCAATCAAATCTAAGACAAATATTATCCCATTAAACATATTGGTGAGCCTCATCAACACTTTATTCAAAATAGAAAACCAAAATACATGAAACAAAAACATATAACCGATTCCAATAGAAATTGTAAATGAAACAAAAATGTAGAATAACAATATAAATAAGAGAAAAAAAATAGAAAAGCAAACACCTAAAATGACACATGACACACAAAAACAACAACAAAAATAGTAACACGATTAATGCAAATGTAGGCTATGCTAATATTAGACTAAGTGAAATAGAAAATTAAAAGGGTTAGTGAACAAGTGTTGCTTTTTTAGCACAATATTAGAGTGAGGCACCACAGTATGAAAATAATAGATAAATCACCACCAAAAAGAGGGATGGAGGGAATGGAGTCACCACTAGGTTGTTGAGGGTAACCAATAACTTGAGGAGGATAGAGGGAAAAGGAAGCCACATGATAACCGAATAAATCTAATTTTCATTCACCTAAATTTGTGGGTTGATTTTAGGGTAACTTTAGTTAGTTTCTCTAATGTCTTTCAATATGAAGAATATATATATACTTCTAGAAAACAAATCAGGTTCACCTCTTAGTTACACTATGATTTATAAATATTCAAGTGAATGGAAGATCAAACCTAAAGTAAAAGAGGAAAGTGGAAATATTCTAGTTGGGGTGAGAATAAGTGAAGCAACCATGTGAAGAGACAAGGAGCATTGAACCTCCTGCAATAATCAAAAGTGCTAGTTCTTCCTTGCAACATTTATTTGAAGCCAGGGTCCAAGGTAATGGTCTTTCCATCATGGGGAAAAATCATGGTGCTAAATACTAAGGAAGATACCACCTTCACAACATACATATAGGTTCATCCAAAGATAATGTTGTAATCAAGCAAAGTGTTGACAACTTCTATGTCAATCAAGGATATTTT
Source organism: Picea sitchensis (assembly GCA_010110895.2). Taxonomy (NCBI): domain Eukaryota; kingdom Viridiplantae; phylum Streptophyta; class Pinopsida; order Pinales; family Pinaceae; genus Picea; species Picea sitchensis. Next base: position 256,164 of record SNQJ01S0001740.1, read on the forward strand.
TCCCACTAGTTCATCGGGGACATTTTGAAAGAACCCTTCTAATTGAGAAGGGAATCCACAGTAAGTGCAAAGAGTTATAGTGAATGAGATTATCTAGAGCTAGCCTAAAAACCTCTATAACATCGTAGATATGAAAAGTTATAAGTTGCTTCATCGATAATACAACGATGTTAGATAAGGTTTTTGATCATGACAGGTGTTTGAAACACAACTGAATGGGAAAGCCTTGGCTCATATTTTTCTAAGTCAAAGTTCATCAAGCATGAATTCGATGGATCCATAACACCCAAGGCTAATAGTAAGGAATTTCACTTAAGGATAGGTTTGAAGAACCTCAAGTTATGACATGTTGGTAGGTGATTTTTATAGGTGATCAATGATACTATATTTATGTGCATCCCTCACATGTGGTTTGTGTGAAGTTTAACCTAAATAATCCTTTGGTATGGGTGGTATAGGGTCACAATTATGTCAAGGGATTGGAAAGGTACCATTGGTTGAGGGGTTGGACATTATCATGTTCAAATAGGGTAGGCTCAAGCATGTCATATGCCCAATTGTGAGTCTAAAGGTGAATGTCTATTGAGTTCATGAAGATGTTTTGAAATGAAGGGTCTCTTAGTTTCAAAGAAATAGAAGGTTGAGAGGAGGTGGGGGTGTATTATTTGTTGGTAACTACTCCTTGCTATGGAAAGGGCTATGTGTAACAACCCCACTACTAAACCAACAAAATTTTTATGATACCCATTTAAACTAAATGCATACAACAAGATAAAAATGTATGCAATTAGCAAAAATATTTAAAAACATGCACACGGTTCCAGTAAACATGAATAAAAATCATTAATTCAGTCAAATAACATAGTAACATGCACAACAATTAAAACTCATGAATAAAAATAATGAAGAGAGATAAAAACACTTATCTTGTTAAGAAAATGTGCAACTAGCTGCAAAGGACATGCATTCCACCCAACCATAGACTTGTTTCTCCAAATCTCAACAACAAGTCACCCCCAAAATGGGGCTAGGAATCCACAAGAAAGGGTGTCTCTATTATCCACTCACAACCCAAAATAACCCACAACAAGCTAGTTTTCCTACAATTATCCCAATCCACCATCTCTCTTCCCCTCAACCTACACAACCCAAGGAATGGGATACCCCTTCTCTATATATAATCCCTCAGGCCTTTCCACTTCCCTCTAGGGCTCCAACACAATTTGGCTAGGAATCTCTCTTGTTGGGTACCCTGGGGACTTACAATGGCAATAGGAAACTCTCAGGAGAAACTCATTTGCTCTGTGGTAATATGTTACACAAAAATATCTTCTACATGCTTGATAGCTTGCTTCTTCATGCAATTATAGCTTCTACAAATTGCCCACAAAACCCACAATGGATGTCTTCAAGCTTTAGCACTCAACACCCCATTGCTGTCCCAAAAATTGGTTGTAAAAATTGCCTACAATACCCACAAAATATTTGAAATAAAGTCATGTTTAGTCAATCGTATTGAGACATCATCCATGAAGTCTTGGGTCCCATCGTTATAAATCATGGGGATATACTCCTTATGTGAAACTCACATGTGTTCTCTTATGTGGGCTTTCTCATTGGAACAAACCTTAGTGGAAAAGTCCTCTCACTCTCACCACATGCTAATATGAAAATTTATTTAGATAATATAATAATAAAGATGTAATTAATTAAAATATAAGAAAGTTGTGAATCAGATTTTTCACTTATAATCAAGCATAAATAACAACTCTAAACATATTTGTCAATTTAGAGGGTAGACATTAATTTTGTTTTGTCAAGTATTATACACATCTATGAAGGATGGAACACTAGTCCCTTCATTCTCTACTTCCACTATGAATGGTATCTATTAATTTGGAGGGTAAACATTTACTTTGTTTTGTCAAGCATTCTACATATATAATACACATATATACTAAGGTTTGCACACTAGTCCCTTCATTCTCTAGTACCATGGTGGAGGCATTGCATTCCTTTGTAAAAATGGATCATTAAAGTTGTAAAGCTCTCATCAAATTTTTACATTGCAGAAAAAGCTCATGTCTTGGAAGGATTTGATTCCTTAAGATGATCAATCAATTTAAAGTTAACATGAATCTTAGTTAAGGTAAACCCTATCATAATTTTTGGAAAGTGTTTATGGAGACCCTTAATATATTGTAAAACCTTATCATAACTTTAGGGAGAGTATTGAAACTCTTAAAGGTTAATTTTTTTTGATAGTAGTCTTTCTTTAATAATAAAATTTGTAAATATTTCAATTTTTTAATAAAAAATAATTATCATTTATTTTTTAAAACTTTATATTATTAACAATATTTTAATACATAAAAATAAGTGTTATATATATATAACACTTAATTTTTATGTATTAAAATAAGTGTTATATATATATAACACTTAATTTTTATGTATTAAAATATTTTTTTTTTTGTTAATTTGTGCAGGACCTGCGATTAACCTGTGGCTTGAGAAACCGCGACTCAGGGGCATCTAAGCCGTCAAAATCACATGGGGATCGCACCCGGCTTGAGCCACACCAACCCTTAACATGGTTGGATTTTTTGTCCCCACAGGTTTCGAACCGGTGACTTTAACATCACGGAGTGGCTTAACAACACACTCCGTCACAGACTGCCCTACACCTCGGGGACATGTATTAAAATATTGTTAATAATATAAAGTTTTAAAAAATAAATGATAATTATTTTTTAATTAAAATTTTTATCATTCATTTCTACCAAATTAAAATATGAATGATTAATTATCTATTTATTGTTTTGAAAGGTGATTTCTACATAAAGATGTGTAATTTCAGTATTGATTCACTTGGAGTTGACAAGTGGCATTTAAAAAAAATATTTATAACCAAAATAAATTCAAATGTTGGTCATAAATAAAATATCTCAATGTCCATTTTAAGTGAAATAATTTTATCTCAAGAGTGAGTGCAAGTTAATGATGGTCTCTCATGACACGTTAGTGACAATGCAAACCTAGAAAAACAACAATATGTTAACTTGGAGGAATTATTCAAGGCACTTTTACAATAAATTTGAATATGGTGTAAGAATATGAAACGTAGGAAATTTAATTAGCTTTTCAAATATACAACTTTTATTCATAGAAATTGTAAATAACTAGGTAAAATTTGATTTTTTCTAACAATGGTATCTTAATTTTCCAACAAAATATAAGGTATATGTTTTCGTTCGTGCATTTGTTGAGTGTCTTAACGATGGAATTTTGTTCCAAAAAATTGTAAGCTTGTAGAGAACCTGTTTTTCTTGTGTCGTGTATTTTTTTGGAAATTTTTGATATTAATTATATATTTTTTCTAAATTATCAAAGTCAACGTATGCCTGAAATTACAATGTCTTTTGTTCCTACAGACTAAAAGGATCTTAACATGATCAAAACACACAAAAAAAATCAGATCGTAGGTATCGATCTCCTCTATTGTTGCATATAACACATTTGAGAAATGGTTAAGCCGAGAAAAAGTTATAGCATAAATAAGAGAGGTCTGTTTTCTAGGATTTTGATATATGTGAAGACAAAAATATATTAAAAATAGTAAACAATATTCATTTAAATTTTTTTTTATATATTTGAAATCTGCATAGTTGACTCAATCTATGTCTATAGCTTCGTCAACAACTTAATTGTTTAACCTATAGAAAAATAACATCAAAATCAGAGATATAGAGGGGTATTGACAAAAATGAAGGTTTTTATCAATTTGCAAACCGAACCACTAGGTTTGTCATCTCGAAACTAAATATGAGCCAACCAATTCAGCATACACCTTGTCAATCCCTCCCAAAATGAGAGGAACGTGCATGCGCTCTAGGAACTCGCACGCGCTCTAGGAACGCACATGCATTATAGGAACACACACACACACTCTAGGAACACGTATGCACTCCTAGAAATAATTTTCTTGTCTATCTATGTCCTCCCTCTCCTACATCTACCCCCTCTCTCTATATCACTCTCACTCGAGGATCCCTCTCTGCCCCCCCTGTGTGTCTCCCTCTCTCTCCCTCACACTCTTATACATGATAAGACCTATACATGACAAGACTTACACATCACAAGACATAGAAAGACCTAGAGCTAGACCTTACCTTAACATGCCTCAGAATATTACACCCACTCCCTCTCTATCCCCCCCTATTCCACTCTCCATGTCTCTCTCTCTTTCTCTCCTTTTTACCCTTTTTCTCTCACTCCCCTCTCTCTTCCACCTCTCTTCCACCCTTTATCTCTCTCCTCGTTGTTAGTCTCACTCTCACTCTCTCTACCCCTCTTTCTCTCTCTATTCCCCCTCTTTGTCTCCCTCTATATCCCCCCCTTCCTCTCATTCTCTCTACCCCCCTTCTATGTCTCCCTCTCTTCTTCCCTTCCTCTCACTATCCCTATCTCTACCCCCTCTCTCTTTCTCCCTCCC
>SNQJ01S0001740.1:260668-282745 GCA_010110895.2 Picea sitchensis
TGGTGGGTTGGTATCCCTCTTTGGAGAGAGATTGAAGAAAATCCAATGGAACCCTAGGGAAAACCCCTAGATTCAAGCTAATTGATATGAGAGAAACATAGGACCAAACCAAAAGAGGAGTGATAATAACCAGGGGAGTCAATGTCGTGAGAGATTTGATGGACACAACAAATCCAAGTAACACAAGAGCTTAAGGAGAAGGTGAAAGATGTTGACTCAAAAATCCAACAAAGATTTGGAATAAAAAAAGGAAACCTAACTAGAATTAAAAGAGGGATATTTATACATAAGGAAACCGCATAGGGGAGTCTAAGGTATGACAAATAAAAATTGAGCAAACTTTGGCTTCTCAAATTCTCATCCATGTGTTTGACTAAGGCATCACAGGTCTCAAGGCCATCTATAGGTTTTTCATTTAAAATATGTTCTTTGGTCCATGGTTGATTCAGATGGATATCGGTGGCCACCCACCTTTTCCAATTGGCTCAAAATAGTTTTCTAGCAATTTTGGCAATTTACTATTTTTAGCAGTTTTCACTTTCGCGGCCATTTTGAGGGCCTAAATGAAGGTTTTTATGGATCGAGCTTCTAAATTATAGCCTACAACATGATTGAGGCCCCAAAATGAATCTCATCGGAGATACCTTTCCAACGAGCTATCATACGCCTAAAACGGAGATCGTATGCAAAAGTTACGACCCCGGGAAGTTAATGTACTAACTTACCCAAACGGGGCCCACATGACTTTTGGCACTTCATCTCCTAGGGTTAGGTTTTTGGATGTCTAGGGTTTTTGGCATTCCTATTTATTGTAAAAGGCCTTGAGAGCCTCATTGTAATCATCTTCTTGCGAATGAGCGCAGTCGTCACATCTCTTCTCAGAGATAAGCCACCACCATTCCAGCAAGCGTGTTTTTGCTGCATTTTATAGTTTCATCTTATTTCATTATTGAATAGAAAACCAATTTTACTGTATCTCTATTATTTTGTGTTAAGAATCTGTTAATAATCTTTATTCATTTTGTTCTACTCATAAAATCTGGATCAGTGGTATCAGAGCGGTCTGCTCCTTATCGTCTTAATGCATGTCCCCAACGAGGTCAGAGTACAAAGAGTTGGGTCTTGAGCTTATTTCTCTTGAGGGAAAAATCTCTTGCACGCCCAAGCGACCTCTCATGGCAGGAGAAAATAAAGATGATGGGACAGGAGATCCTTTCAAACTATAGATTGAGGAAGCCCTCACGCAACAGAGGAACGAGATGATGGATAGTTTCGCGCAAATCCTTCGGTGGCTACCAACAAGCGACACAACTTCTTCGACCGGAGGCGCCACCACCTTCAAGGTACAAATAAACTTCGATATTCCTATATTTGAAGGTCATATAGACGCAGATGTTGTAGACAAGTGGTTGAATCTACTAGAAGGGTATTTTTCTTTCCATAACTTCTCGAATAGAGAAAAGATTACTTTTGCGCTCCTCAAAGCCATCCCCCATGTCAAAGATTGGTGGGAAACATTATGTGAACAAAAGGAAATAGAGGAACCCTCGTTATTTATAGTCACAACCACCTGGGATTCCTTCAGGGATGCTATTAAGGAACAATACTACCCTGTCGGAAGTTATGACGACTTATATACCAAATGGACCACACTGTGGCAAGAAAGAGACCAAGCAGTGTCAGATTTCACAAATATCTTCCATACCTTGCACACCAAGCTGGGTATCTAAGATTCGGAGTGAAATTTGGTGTTCTTCATAGATACATCCAGACCGAAATGGAATTTCTAGACATCTCATCCTTGGTCGTAGCCTACCGATATGTCGTCAAAATCGAGCAGAAGCTCAAACAAAAGACGTGACAATTTGGGCCTGGGAACCCCTCACAACAAAAGCCAGGAAAGGGCGGCTCCAACCCACAGAACAAAGGACAGAGCAAATAAGGATAGTATCAAAACAACCAATCCAAGCCGCAAGCAAAGAATGACACTGGAAAGACAAAGAAAGATACCAGGAAGTGGTGCGACTTCCATAAGAGCCCTTGGCATAACACTGTTGATTGTCACTCAAAGCAGTCACTAGTGGCCGAAGTGAAAGCCTCTGAATCAGATGTGGATTCTGACTCTGAGCTAGAACCAGAAAGGGGAAGACGGATCATTAACGTGGAACCCAGTGCCACTGTTGCTACCACCAAGCTCCGGCCTGGTGAACCAGACGAGCCAGAAGAAGGAGAGCGCCTCTTCCATTCACAAATGTGGGTAAAAGGCACCCCGTTGCACTTCATCGTTGATAGCGGTAGCCAGAAGAACCTCATCTCTGCAGAGGTCGTCAAGCGGTTGGCCCTGCCCACAATGCCTCACCCACAACCCTACACCATTGGATGGCTCCACCAAGGAAGTGATCTCCGCGTCGACCAACAATGTCGACTCTCATACGGCATCAAGCCCTTCAAAGACAAGGTATTGTGTGATGTTCTTTTGGGCCAACCTTATTTATGGAAACGTCATGTTGTATATAAGTCTAGGCCTCTTAGTGTTATTATTATTTTGAACAGGAAATTGTACAGGATACTTGAGGCAGTCCCACCTAGTGTTATTTCCTTGATCTCTTCTAAGCAATGCAGGAAGGTCATCTCTCAGACGGGGAAGTTTGTCTTCTTCATGATTCGCTCTCAGAATAAGCGAAAGATCACAACCACATCCAGGGTCTCTACGACTGACCTCTCCACACAGCAAAAGCAAGTAGATAAGGTCATGGAAGAATACTCGGATANAGCACCCCATCGATCTAACCGCCGGTGCACCGCTGCCCAATGGGCCAGTCTATCGTCGCTCTCTGTTAGAGAATGAGGAGATCAAGCGACAAATCCAAGAACTGCTCCACAAGGGGCACAGTCATCCCATATCATCACCTTGCGGGAGCCCAATCGTGTTGGTACAGAAGAAAGATGGAACTTGGCAACTCTGCATTGATTAGCGGGCTCTGAATAAAATCACAGTCAGAAACTGGTACCCGATTCCCCAAATCGACGACCTCCTTGATCAACTCACAGGGGCTAAATACTTCAGTAAGATTGATCTAAAGTCTGGCTACCACCAGGTCCCGATAGAACAGACAGATGTATGGAAGATGGCCTTCAAGTCAAAGGAAGGCCTTTTTGAATGGTTGGTCATGCCCTTTGGTTTGACAGATGCTCCGACCACTTTCATGAGGATGATGGATGATATTCTGCGACCATTCACCAATAATTTTGTAGTGGTGTATCTGGATGACATTCTCATTTACAACAAGACTTGGGTCGAACACTTACAGCATATTCAGTAGGTTCTGCACACCCTGCGACAACACAAGCTATACACCAACTTGGAAAAATGCTCCTTCGGCATGGATAGGGTCCATTACCTGGGCTACATCATTGATCAACATTGTGTACATGTGGATCCAACCAAGATCCAAGTCATCCGTGACTAGCCAGCCCCAACCACACTCACTGAGCTTCGGAGCTTCTTGGGCCTTGCCAATTTCTACCGCAGGTTTGTGTTGGGATTCTCCCATATTGCATGGGCCCTTAGCCAAATCACTAGGGGTGGTGGTAAGGAAAAATTTGCATGGGGCCGGTCCCAACAATAAGTGTTCGATGATTTGAAGCAGTGCTTGTGCTCATCCCCAGTACTTTCACTACCAAACCTGCAACATCCCTTTGAGATCGAGACAGATGCTTTAGACTATGCAGTGGGCATCGTTCTCACTCAGCACGGCCACCCCATGGCCTATCATAGTGAGACACTATCTGATGTTGTTCGTAAGTACCCTACTTACGACAAAGAAAAGTACTTCATTGTGCAAGCCTGCCGCTAGTGGAGACATTACATTCTTGGGAAGGAGACAATCATCCACACTGATTATAAGCCACTGCAGTTTATGTAGACACAAGGAAAATTGCAGAATGACCGCCATCAAAAGTGGTCCACATACTTGCAGCAATTCCACCTCAACATCAAGTATAAAACAGGAAGCACTAATCACGTCATTGATTGCCTCAACAGAACAGCAATCGCGGCACTCACCACGGTGCTAGACTCTTGTGGCCATGAGACCTCTGGATGGCCCCAACTCTATGAGACAGACTCAGACTTCGCCACCACCTACCAAATGTTGGGTGCAAACATAGTTGTCGATAATTTCTATCTTTAGGATGGGTTGTTGTGTTGTCTGGGCCATATCTGTGTTCCATCAAGCGAGCAAGCAAAGTTGATCTGGGAAGCCCACTACAATAGAGTGGCAGGACACTTCGGCATCGAAAAGACAGTGGCGATGCTACAAAAACATTTCTACTGGTTGAAACTTCGACAGGAGGCCAGCAAGTATATCAGGTCCTGCACTACCTGCGCTATTGCCAAACCAACCACTAAGAAATAGGGATTGTACACCCCTCTTCCTACTCCTGACAGGCCATGGGAATCCATCTCAATGGACTACATGTCGGGCCTCTCATCCACCAAGCAGGGAAATGACTGTGTTTTTGTGGTTGTTGACCGCTTTTCTAAGACGGCGATTCTGGTTGCCTGCAAGAAGAGCATCACAGCAGAGGCCACTGCCAAGCTCTTCTTTGAATGGGTCTGGGTACATTTTGGACTCCCACAAACCATTGTCTCAGATAGGGACAGTCGATTTCTCAACACATTCTGGTCGAGCCTCTGGTCACTGCTGGACACCAAGCTAACCAAATCCACGGTCTTCCACCCCCAGACAGATGGCCAAACCGAGGTCATAAATCGAATGGTCGCACATGGGATGAGAGCCTTCCCTATGTCTAGCATAGCTACAAACCAGCCCTGCATAGCTCAACTCGCCACAACCCCTTTCAGGTGGGGTTGGGATTCCAACCATTGGGTCCCATAGATGTTGCACTTCCCCTTGCGGTCACCTCGACCGACTCATCTCCTGTTCCAACTGAAGTTGACAAAGCCACCCGGTTCATTGAGCAGATCTAGCACATCTTCCAACAGGTTCAGGATATCCTACAGAAGTCCAATGACAAGTACAAACAGCGCCATGATCAACATCGGGTGCCACATAAGTTTCAGGTGGGAGACAAAGTTTGGTTGCACTTGCAGAAAGAACACCTTACAGGACCCCATCGAAAGCTTCACCCACTCCATTATGGGTCATACACCATCACCAAAGTCGTGGGGGATAATGCTTTTGAGCTCAACATTCCTCCTTTCCTTTGCTTGCACCCATTGTTCAACGTGGATCTCCTTCGCCCTTATTTCCCACCATTATTGGACACCTCAGACATAGCAGAACAAATGACACCAATAGAGCTCAACCCTGACTGCATCCAATAGGAATCCAATGATCAAATTGTGGACACACAGATCAAGGGAACTCGACAGCAAAGGATCCATCTTTATCGAGTTGTCAAAGCAAGGCAGCTCCTGCACCAAGGCAAGTGGCTCACCCGGGGCAAAATTCAGCAGAAATTTCCTCATCTTATGGGGGAACTCAACGCAATGGAGACCATTTATTCCTAAGGAGGTAGGATTGATCCAGATGGATATCGGTGGCCACCCACCTTTTCCAATTGGCTCAAAACAGTTTTCTAGCAATTTTGACAATTTACTATTTTAGCAATTTTCACTTCCAGGGCCATTTTGAGGGCCTAAATGAAGGTTTTTCGGGATCGAGCTTCTCAATAATAACCTACGACATGATTGCGGCCCCAAAATGAATCTCCTCAACGATACCTTTCCAACGAGATATCATATGCCTAAAACAAAGATTGTATGCAAAAGTTATGACCTCGGGAAGTTAATGTAATAACTTACCCAAATGGGGCCCACATGACTTTTGGTGCTTCATCTCCTAGGGTTAGGTTTTTGGATGTCTAGAGTTTTTGGCATTCCTATTTATTGTAAAAGGCCTTGAGAGCCTCATTGCAATCATCTTCTTGCGAATGAGCGCAGTCGTCACATCTCTTCTCAGAGATAAGCCACCACCATTCCAGCAAGCTTGTTTCCGCTACATTTTACAGTTTCAGCTTATTTCATTATTGAATAGAAAACTAGTTTTATTGTATCTCTGTTATTTTGTGTTAAGAATCTATTAATAATCTTTATTCATTTCATTCTGCTCATAAAATCCAGATCAATGGGTGGCATACATTGATGTGTCTATACAACTTGTACATGACATGTCATAGGGAGAGAAAAAAAAAGGGAAAATAATCTTTGACCTTATCAACTTTTTTGTGTGCCCCCAAATGGATATGAGAATGTTGAAAACCTTTGAAAGGCATCTCTATCTAATCAATAGACTAGATCAAGCACACATGTTGAAATTGATCCAAGTAAGAAGGGTATGTCCAAGGGGAGAAACCAAGAAGGGTTAGACAAATCCAAATGATGACTAAATAAGAGAGACTAAGGAAACCTTGTTTATGCATTAAATACTAAAAATAAATAAACACATTCATACATCCAAATCTTGATTAGGGATTACACAAGGCAGGACCACTAGCACATGGAATCCATCACAACAAGATGAGATGTCTCATGTCATCTTTGGGCATTCAGTGTATAGAAGCACTAAGTGTTAAATCCATACACTAGAAGATGTAGAAAGGGAGGATCTCCAAGGGTTCCCTCCCCTTTGTTGGAGTGTATTCCCTTCAAACTTCCTAAATCCCCATGAATATGTCTTATGCATGAACCATCGACTCCTTAATCTATTGAGATTCATTATACATTGCTACTAATTAGGGAGCAAAATATCATTCTTAATGTTATTATTTGAGTTCAAAGATTTGTTTGGAGGTTTTATTACCATTTTCTTTCATAATATTTCCTGGGAGTTTGACTTTCAAATCCAAGTTTTGGAAGGCCAGCATGAAATAGTGAAGTTTACCCCTTGTGGCCTCTAAGCCATCTTTTATGGCGTCTTTATTCACACTAATTTGTCACCACACAATGTTAAAGCTTGGGTTTATTTCTCCATACATAATTTTGTTTTCATATTTTGATTGATCCAATGTGATGGGAGATAGAGTTTGCATTATGTTGCATCTTTTACCATGTCCTCTAAGCTCCATTGTGTTTTTCATGTTTTAGAAACCAAATAGGGTTGTGTGAGAATATTGGAAAATATATATTGAAAAGAATATGGATTATGGTGTTGAGCTTTTCAAGCTTTAGAAACCAAATAGGGTTGTGCCAGAATATTAGAGAATGTATATTGGTAAGAATATGGATTATGGTGATTAATGAGGAGAAAGGACAAGACTTTGAGAGAAAAAAGTGGATCTCGTTTTATAAATGTTGATATAATAATTTATACAAAAATCAAAGATAAATGATACTTGGGAGTTTATGAAGTTGTCCAAAGATAAATGACACCCCTTCCGATTTGAACATATAACCTTGAAGGAGAAAACACATATTCTTAACCATTAAACCCACTCATTCCTTAATTTTATATCAGAACCATAAACATTTTTTATTTTTATTCAACCTATTATAAATAATAAATTTAGAATCTCTTTCCAACTAAGTTTTGAAAGCCAAGTTGCATGCACATTTTTAATCTTTCCATTAATGCTTTGACTTATGCTTTATTGTTTATTAATTTTTTTTTAAACACCAAAATCTTCCCAACTTTACCTTTAATCAGTGCGTTGACTCTATGATTATCTCAGGAAAGTTCATTTTTATCATCATTGTAACGTCAGGTGAGAGGGCAGTCCCACATGCGGAAATTTGGTTGCGGAGTTGTGATTGAGATTCACGCAGATCTGTAATTTCTTCTTGTGATTGAGATTCACGCAGGTATGTAATTTCTTTGGTTTTGAGTGCTTCAAATTCGCAGGTGTTGCAATCGCAGACCATCTGTCCTTTGCGCAACATCCTTAGAAAACTGATTGCCTGTAAATTATTGTGTAGACACTGCAAGAACTGTCAGGTGTTCCAATGCTGGAAGAGATTGGGATTTACTGTGCGAACGCCGCGGGTGATATTGTTAACGAACTTTGTCCATATGCAACCCATCATATAATGCATCGTGAGTTTGTCAACCTCCACGTCTTGTGCGATTTCCAATGCCAACTCCTGTAATGATAACTGCAATTGCTGGTTCAGATCCTTTGGTACTGCTGATATGAATTGCATGAACGATTTCCTCATTGTAACGTCAGGTGGGAGGCCAATCTCACATGCGGAAATTAATTTGGTTCAAGGAACGAGGTTTAAATGCCTGTGTGGGAGAGAGCAGTCTCATCGGAGTGGGTTAATTTGGGAGTAATTTTCTTTTGAGCATTTGAGTTGGTTTAAAATGGGGCAAAACCCCTAGGGTAAGGTTTTGAAATGCAGTCTGAACTTTGATCGTGCTAAACTCAGATTACCTTTGAAAATCTGACAGGATTCAAGCCATTTTTTTTGAGTAAAAAGCTGGTCTGTTTGATCCCTAGTTAGCCTACTCCCAATCTCATCTGCCATGTGATGCGTGTGACTCTTGAAAGTGGTGCACAGAGTAATTATAATGTTGATGATGTATCAGTGCAGCTGAGTGAATGATGTGAGATAGTGAGGGGTTGTGTGAAAAGCTGGTCTGTTTGCTTCCTAGTTAGCCTACTCCCAATCTCATCTGCCATGTGATGTGTGTGACTCTTGAAGGTGGTGCACAGTGTAATTGTAATGTTGATAATGTGTCAGTGCAGCTGAGTGAATGATAATGAGATAGTGGGAAGTCACATCCGTTCCCCAATGAATTTTTTTTATTTTCATACCCTCTCAAGCCTAAGTTTGGCTTATTATTTACCTCATTTTTCAACCTGACTGCTTCTATTTTGCCATGAATTTTTTTTTTTCCACAACCCCTTCCTCCATATTGCTAAGGCAAGTAGCAAATGGTGGTTTTCTCATTGCCCTTAAGTCCTTTTGATTCAGAGATTTGGCTTCCTTGTCCAATTTTCCTGCCTCCCGATTTTTCTCCTTTTGATTCAGAGATTTGGCTTCCTTGTCCAATTTTCCTGCCTCCCGATTTTTCTATCGTAGTATGTGAAAGGGATAGATAAAAAAAAATAAATCTGAAGTTTTATTCTTTGGTATATGTCTTGTAGATTGAGTTGGGTCTGATGACTAATGCCTTTAATTCCTTTTATCGCCAATTTTGAATCTCCTCCACTATTATACTATGAAATTTGTCTTCATGTATTAATGTCAAGCCTTTAAATATTGTCAGAATCTTTGCTTGGTTGTTTGTTTTATGGCCTAGACCTTATGAACAACTATGTTCTTTTTGTCCTCCAGGGTCATAGACCTTATGAACAACTATGTTCTTTTTGTCCTCCAGGGTCATATATGACCCTCCCCCCACACCTGTTACCCCAAGATTTCGTTCTGATTCTCTGTCAAAAAACAAAATGAATTTTGCTTGTTGTTGCTTCCAATGCTCAAATTCCTGGTCTGTAAATCTTAACTGCCAATGAGGTCTTCTTATTGAAGATGGAGGGGGAGGGGAGATTTGAAAGTATTTGGGGTTGAGAATGTTGTTGACCCAATATTTTTCTACATGATCCATATTTTCATAAGTTCCCATATTCTTGTCCTTGGCGCACATCACATTAGAGAGAAGACTACAAGCTAGAGAATGGACTCTTGAAGGCAGGAGGCTTTTTCCTTGAAAAATTGCTTTGTTTCTCGCCAGCCATATTTCCCAGCATGTAAATTTAGGAATTGCTTTCCATATTTGGGTGAAGAGACGATTCTAACTGAAGTTTCTAGCATATTTGTGTTTCCATTGGAGGAACAATTTGTGCCAATTATTGGGTGGTAGATGTCGGTGAGCAATATTTTTGTACAATTGTTCCCAAACTTGCATGGAAAAATCACAATCAAAGAAGAGATGTTGGGTAGTTTCTGAGGCAACATTACAGAGTATGCAGTGGGAGGGACCAACTATACCTCTCTTTTGAAGATTTTATGCAGTCAATATCCTGTTCTGGACCATTATCCAACAAAATGCGTTCACTTTAGGTAAAGAGTCTCTATGCTATATTAGAGCCCATAATTTGGAGTGCGGGGACTGAGAGGCTGCAATCAAGTGTTGAAACCAACTTTTTACGGAGAATTCAGAGTTACCCCAACATCTTTCATCAGTTGAGTTAATGTTTACAGGTGCACAACCAGCTAAGGAATGAAATATATTAGGAACTAAAGATTACAGGTGGTGAGGCAAATTAGGATTTTTCCAGCCTATCAATTTCCCATTTTCTTCCCATTGTGAAAAATGCTCTAGTTTGGTCAGGCCTTGCCGAATGTTCCATTTCCTAAGAGGATGAAGTTCTTCATTTGATCCAGGTGGATATCGGTGGCCATCCACCTTTTCCAACTGTCTCAAAACAACTTTCTGACAATTTTGGCAATTTACTATTTTTAGCAGTTTTTTGGGTCCTGAACTTCCGGAATCAATTTGACACCCTAAATGACATTTTTTTGGGTATCTACTGGTTTGCTCATAAAATCCGGATCATCATTTCTTCGCAAAGGATCTTTTCCCATTATTTGTCTGTCCATATATTAATAGAGGCTCCATTTCCGGGATACCAGGAGAGTCTAGTTTGGATTAGAGGGGTTGTCGCTTTGATCAGTTTCCAAATGGAGGAGCCTTTTGAGTTTGGAATTGGCATGTCAAGGCATCCCCTTCTGGGAGATCTGAAGTATCTGGCTATTATCACTTTTTTCCATCAATATTCTTGTCATGTGACTAGTCTCCATACTAGTTTTGCTCCTGATGTGATGTTCACTAAATATGGATCTTGGATTGCTAGTCCACCTCTGTCGAAGGGTTAGCATACTATTTTCCAGTTTATTAAGTGGAATTTTCTTGTATTTGTTTCACCTACTTCCCAAAGAAATATTCTTAAACTTTTGGATAGTTTTTCAAGTACTCCTTTAGGTGTTAGAAGAGCTACACATTTAAAAATGGTTAATGAAGAGAGAACAACCTTTCTTAAAACAATTTCACCTGCAGGATTAAGCCAGTGAGCTCCCTAGTTTTGGATTCACTTTGCCATTTTGTCTAAGACTTCATTCCATACCCTAGAGGAGGGGAGTTTTGGAGAGATTGGCATGCCCAAATATTTGAATGAGGATCAACATGATTTCACCCTAAAGCCAAGGATTCTTGATTTTTCTTCTGGAATATTTCCTGAAAGATTCCATCCATAGATCTAACTTTTCATAACATTTATTTTCCCCCCTGAAGCTGAAAGAAATTGATCCAGGTTTTTCTTAAACCTTCTGGCTATTATGGTTGACGCTGCACCCAGAAGGAGGGTGTTGTCTATGAATTGTGAGTGATTGATTTCTTTAATCCCTCTTGCTAGTTGGAGGCCAAGGATTTGCCCCATGTGTCTTTCTTCTTACAATTTTATGTTCAATGTTTCTACCATAATAATGTAGAGAGAGGGAAAAAGAGGGAATCCCTGACTTAACCCTCTGTTGTCTTGAATAACTGAGATGATGTCCCATTGAGCAGCGGAGCTATCCAAGGAGAGCTAATGCATTCCTGAATCCAATCTAAAAAGTCCTTTGAGAATCCAAATTTTTGCATCACCAAGAAGAGAAAGGCGTGCTTGATTCTGTCAAATGCATTCATCATATCTATTTTTATGACCATTTCCCTTTCTTTATTGCTTTGACTTGCATATATGGCTTCTTGCACCGAAATGATGTTATATATAATTTGCTTGTTTTCCATGAATCCCCCTTGATTTTCTGAGATTAGTTTGCCTAGAAGAGGTTTTAGTCTGTTGTCTATGATTTTTGTGAGGACCTTGTATGTTGAGTTGCAAAGAGAAATCGGTCTAAATCTAGAAAAGTTGGAGGGGTTGGACTCCTTTGGGATGAGGGATAAAAAAGTGGAGTTTGTAGCCCCTCCAACTTTTTTTTTCCTCAGGGTGTAGTTAAGCATCTTCTTCAAGTCGTATTTGATTACTTCCCAGAAATCTTTAAATAAATGAATAGAAAATCCATTTGGCCCTGGCGCCTTATCTTTCGACTTTCCCCAAGCTCCATATGGCATTTGGAATTTCATATTCACTAATTTCTTTGATAAGGGTCTCATTTTCCTCCTTGGTGATATAGGTTGGGATATTTTCCAGCAAGGCTTGCTAATCACCTTCGTCTTCCTCCTCCTGCTCTTGTGAGTAGAGTTCCCCGTAGTGTGCTACTGTTGATTCCTTAATTTGGGAAAAGTCTTCTAGGATTTGTATTGTAGTTGTTTGTATTTTTTGAACTGAGTTTTTTTGGCATCTTTGTTGTGTCTATTTGTGAAAATATGCAGTATTGGAATCCCATGATTTAAGCCATAGACTGTGCGATTTAAGCCTCCATTCTTCTTCTTCTTTTGGAAAGGCCATATGCAGATTTTGATATGCTTCTATTTCCCTCTATAAGTGAATTTTTGTCTCTTCTTGATTTTCCATTTCATGTTGGACAATTTCCAATTCCAACACTCTTTCAAGTCTCTCCTGGTTTAGAGGTGTGTATGATAGCTTCACCCATGACTTTAGGGACGCTTTGACTGTTCTCAATTTACTTTCCCATATGTAGTTTGGGGAGCCTTGGATGGGGGTTCTACACGCTTCTTTAATGATTGAGACAACTGAGGAATTATGGAGCCATAATGGATTGAAACTAAAGGGGAGGGATTTGAAGTTTTGAGGGGTAGACAAGGAGAGGGATATGGGTTTATGATCAGAGATTGCGGAGGGGATGATATTAGAGGTTATTGAGAGGGGTAAGAGTAGGTAATTGTTGTGGATGAGGAAGTGATCCAAATGGGATGAAATATGGCTGAGCCCTGAATGTTTGTTTCTCCAAGTGTACTTTCCCTTGGGAGGTTTTACATCAAAAATATCCAAATCAGAGACAAGATCTTCCATTATTTCTTGCTTTGGATCTCTAACATAATCTCCTCCTCTCTTTTCTATGTTTTGCAGGATTGTATTAAAGTCCCCAGCTACTATACATGTGGGGAGATCTATATTTTCCTTAAAGGATAAAAAATATATCCAACATTTGACTTTGTCCATGTATCTATTTGGCATATAGAGATTTATAATAGAAAGTTTTCTTCCAGTTTCTTTATTGCGGAATACGGTAAGTAACCAATGTTTTGAACAAAAAGTTACCTCAAGATCAAGTTGGGATGGATCCCACAAGGTCATGATTTCTCTTGATGCTTCTTTTGAGTTCATTACTGCTCCTTCTCCATTCTGAAATGATTTTTTCCATGATTGTATAACTTTTGATTCCTCCATTTTAGTCTCTTGGAGGAGTATTGTAGAGGGCTTCTCAGATTTGACAAGATATCTTAGGGCTTCGACCTTTTCCTTACTGTCGAAGCCTCTGCAATTTCAGGAGAGTATCTTCATTTCTTTTGAGATGAGGTATCTCATCTGCTCAAGATGGGTGGGGCCTACGATTTTGCTCCTTTGTTGTCTCCTTTTCGTCCTAGATTATTGAGAGAGCTCTCTATTGTGAATCACTTTCCAAGGGCTTTGTCTTTGTTTGTTACGTCTTTTCTTGCATCTTTTTTTTTTCTTCTACCATATTTCTTGGTTGATTATGTTGGAATTTCTCCTTCCTTGGGAGCTTGCCATGATTTTCCCTTAGGTGGTACTTTGTCTTTTGTGATTGTCTGGGTTTCTACAATGGGGGTTTCTTTGTGATTTTCTTCCTCCTTTGAGTTAACTTATTCATCTTCTCTGTTTTGAGGTTCAGTATCTGAAGGGATGGTGTTGGATGAGCTAGGTTTTTGTGCAAGACTTTTTTCATCTTCTCTTACTAGATCAGTTTCGCCCAAACTTGCAAATTTATTGAAGGAGTTGTGATGTGCTTCTTCCTGGTTTCTTTTGCTAGGGTTCCTTGCATTGCTTTTGGTGTTAATGGGTTTCACTAGAGAGGGGGGGATTTGAGGTGGGTTTGAAGTACCAGGGAGGATTGTTGGACCTGATTGATTATTTTTTCATGCATTGGCTTTCTTTCGCACTTGCTGCCAGTCATTTGTTGGTTCTGGTTCTACAACTGTCTATTCTAGCTTGTTCTAGTTTCCATATTCGTGACAATCCTTGCATTTGAATGGGAGTTGTTTTTAATCTACCTATTGAATATGGCTCCAATCATCTAGTTTTAACTTTATTGCTTCAGGAAACCATTTTTCTAGATCTACTTCTACACAGATTCTACACAAGCAAACATTGAAGCCTTTGGTTCAAACTTGTCAATATACTTGCATAGAGAGTTCCAAATACTTTTTAGGGCATCATCTCCCCAACAATGGAGAGGCAGATGAGGAAGGCGAACCTAGTCTGGAACTGTTGTGGGGATGTCACATTCTGGGTCAAAATATGGAGTCCATCGGTTCATATACAGACCCCGCGAGGTTCATAAAAATATGGGCCAGACTTCAGTTCGAAATATAAGATCCCTATATTCTTTGAACTCAAAAAAGAAAGTGTAGAAACCCTTACTACAGAAAAAATGATTCATTCATCCTTTCATGAGAGGTTGTCAGTTTCACGCAATCCAGAGTTCCACCTATCAAGGCGAGGGCCATAATTCGGTGAATGGACCTACTAGTCCTTTGGAGGCATGTGAGGGCCTTATTGCGAGGAACAGAGCGGGAGATTTCAATTTTGGGATGTTGATCCAATTTTTTCATGACTTGTGACACCGTGGGGCGAGAGGCAAGATTTCCCAACAATCCTATTAATAGCGTGAATGTTGTTGCATCCATGTGAAAATATAATTGTGGGTTCGAATCCCCTCCAACCATTGTTACGGGGGGGACTGCAGTGCGAGGGAAGAATAGGATAATCCCAAAGTGCATCCATTTGAAGATCAGGTCATAATGGATGCTTTTAAATCCACTATGACTTGACATAAAAAAAAAATCACCTTTATTTTAAGTAGGCCATTTCATTTTTTTTTTGAAATATACATATTCATTTAACAAAAAAATAACACATGTTAAAAAAATCAAATAAATTTTAATAAATATTAATAAAATATTTTATTTTCTATAGGAGTATGTAGATTTCCATAGTTCCTCATAATGAGCATAAGATTTTTGGATAAATAATGTGTAAGTAGTTTTCGAAACGTCCAATATTTTAAAAACATCCATCTTCTACAAAAATGTTTTAATTTTTCCTTTGTCCCTCATTGCATCCTGACGGAAGACATTATTTGCTCTATCGAATCTATAACACATCACCTGCCCACCCATGAAGATGAATAAATTCGACAAGAATGTGGGAGAATCCTCCATTGCTCCAAACCTCCCTCACCCAACTTAACTAAAGAAGAATATATTTCCATTTGTCTCCTCAACGATAACCTTGGTATCATTATCCTTAAGGTTGATAAAGGAAATGCTACAGTCATCATGAATACTTTCGACTACGAATCTAAACTGCTTGACCTTCTCTCTACCTCAACATATAAACCTCTCGCTAAAAACCCCATTAATAACATTACTAACCTTGTTATGAAATCCATCAAATCTTCTTCACTTGAGCCCTCTATTCAAAAATGTCTTATTCATCACAACCCTAAGACCCATAGGATCTATGGACAACCTAAAATTCACAAAAAAGACATCCCCCTTAGACCTATAGTTAGCACCATAGATGCCCCCACCCATGCTCTTTCTCGCTTTTTAGCTGACAAACTTCAGACCTTTATCGGTCAAACCTCTTCCTTTATTAAATATTCCTACAACTTCATTCAAAAAACTCGACATTTTCACCTTGATGATCATGACATCATGGTTAGTTTTGACATCGTTTCTCTTTTCACTAAAATTCCTATTTCAGAATCCCTGACCTTGATATCCAATTTGGTCGACCCTGAAACTCTTAGCCTTAATAATATATCTCTCTCTTCCACTTTCTTCACTTTCAAAGGAGTTTTCTATGAACAAACCGAAGGCACGGCCATGGGATCTTCCCTGTCCCCTGTGGTGGCTGATATTTTCATGGAACATTTTGAAACTCTAGCCCTTGATAGCTCTTATCTAAAACCTAAGTGTTGGTTTCGATTTTTCGATGACACTTTTGTCATTTGGCCTCATTGCCACCCTGCTTTGACCTCCTTCTTCAACCATCTAAATAGCATTAACCCCCATGATATCCAATTCACGGTGAAAATTCAAAAGGAAAACTTCATTCCTTTTTTGGATGTGCTTATCTCTCGTCTTCGTGATTGCTCCCTCACCCATCAATTTTTTTAGAAAAAAGACTCATACTGACATATACCTTCATGTGAAATACCATCTTCATCCTGCTTAGAAATCAATGGTGCTAAAAACTTTCTTTACTAGAGCCATCTGTAATTCTACTCCTCCTTATCTTGGGAACGAAAAATCACACCTAGCCAAGGCCCTGATGTCCAATGGTTATTCCATCTCCCAAATCAACAGAGCATTATGTTCAATCTACAATCCTAAATTGAAACCCACCTCTTCTTCTCCTCCCCTAGCTCTCATCTCTCTTCCTTATATCTAGGGCACCACGGATCACATTTCCAAAATCCTTGTTAAAAGGAACATCAAAACTCTTTTCAAACCTTTAAAACCCTCAAACATTTATTTAGAACTTCCGAGGACAAATAGGACTCGATGCTTGGCCCAGAAGTTTACCAAATCCCTTGCTCATGTGGTAAATCCTACATAGGTCAAACTGGTAGATCCTTTAAAGACCAAATTAAAGAGCATATAGTGGGCACAAACCACAATCGTCCCACCAAATCTGCTATTGTTGAACACTCGTTTAACTCCAAACACATAATCTATTTTGACTAAAGCAAAATTCTAGCCTCTGCCCCCCACTACCCTTCTCATATTATTCGAGAAGCGTTGGAAATTGAAAAGCATCCTGACAATTTTAATCGTGAAGATGGCTACAAACTAAGCCAATCTTGGAAGCCCATTATTCATCACCTGCATGCTTAGCTCCCCCCTCCCTCCTTTATTATTTATTTTTCTTCCAGTTCGCCTTCCTTCCCCCCTCTCTCTGCCTAAGCTTTCCCTTATTTATTTTTATCTTTCCTTCCTTTAATTTCTACAGTTTGCTTCTAATCTTTGTATTTTAGCCTTGTCATCCTTCTAATTGCTTTAATCTCTTATCATTGTTCATTGTTTTCTTTATTACTTCCCTCCTCCTTATCCACTTCTCTTCTCTCTTCCTTTATTAATTTCCTCCTATATGCCTCTTTATTGTCTTTTCTTTCATTTTCATGATTGTGGTCATGTTATCCAACTGCTACCACTATAACCTTCGGGCATGCCAATGTAACCCCTCACGCAACACACAAGGCTAGTCGAGGGTTTTGAACTAATAACTTCACATAACAAAGTGCCTTAATAGTACACTCCATCACCAACTGTTCTACACCCGAGAAGCTCCTTTCCCTTATTGTAATTCTTATTCTTACCTTTCAATTATTTTTTGAGTTTAATCTCTTCATTATCCTTTTATCTTTTTATTCATTACAACCTTTATTTACTTATTATTTGTATGCCTCATCCCTTTATTTTTACCTCAACATTTACATTATTTTAATATTTCATTTTAATATCCTAATTTAATATTATCATTATTGTTATCTTAACATCATGTTAATCATTACAACCGTCTACCTTGTTTCCCTTTTCTTACCATTAATATATTATTTTAATTTCTAATTTTACATCTCATTCTTAATAATGATCTCAAACCTAATGTCTATTTCATTAGTTTACTAAATTGTGATTTTTTTCCTCTTCTAATCCTATCCTTTAAATACTATTCATCACCACTCTTTTGTAACATCTAGTCCTTCATGGTGAATAAAATGTCCTCTAAAAAACAATATTTATTCAAAAATCTTATACTCATTTTATTTTCTATTAATTATAAATACATTTTAAAAACTCCAATACTAATATGTTTTAATTTTAATTCACCGACATTATATTAACACGACATGGGTTTTGCATTTTATTTTCTATTAATTATAAATAAATTTTAAAAACTCCAATACTAATATGTTTTAATTTTAATTCACCGATATTATATTAACACGACATGGGTTTTGCATAATGCATTTACAATAACTTAGAAGATTGGATGTGCAATGTTATGTGCCTGGATCATTAGGTATTTCATCTTTAAAAGTTATGTTATGGTGATTTTTTTTAATCTTTTTAATAAGAGATTTTAATTTTAACATAAACTAAATATATTATTATGTAAATGTTTTGTATTTTGTTTATAAAAAATTTCATTTTATAATATGGATTTTTTTAATTATATATTTTATTTATAAATAGAGATGTTACACAATTATATTAAAATGTTATTTTTTTAGTTTTTAAAATATTATATTAAACCATAGTTACTAATGTTATATATTTTATTTATTTTTAATTATTATAATTTTAATTTTTCAAAAATATTATATTGGATCTAATTATATCACCAGTTATAATAATATTAGACATAAATATTATGGAATAAGTTTATGGTTCCACTCCTAGTTCTATCAAAACTTTAGATGATTATCATTTTGTGTGTGTGTTTTAGATGAATTTGATTATATGAAATTAAGGTGAATAGTAATAAAGTGATGATGTTTAATGATAAAGGTGAATAGTAAGAAAATAATATGATGTATATAATAAATAATCGATAAATTGAGTGTTTTGAAATTGGTTTGCATTATGTTATTTGAAGTCATTTCACTTGATAATTTGCACCATCTCAATGTTGAAATAAATGTACGAGATCATTTTTTTTGGTATTGTTTCTTCAATTAAGACCCTAAATAATTAATTGTTTAAGGTATTATCATGAAATCAATGCACCCTATCATTTTGGTTTATATAGTTGTTAAAATCAATGCAACTAGTTCATTGATTTAAATCAATTTTCACTACATCATAGTGAATCAATGCACCCTATCATTTTGTGTTATGTCATCACTTAAATCAATGTGATTTTTTTAAGTCATTTTTCTTTGTATCATCATTAAAATCAATGCAATGTATTGTTTTGCCTTATATTATTGTTGAAATCAATGTAACTACTTGATGTCTATGTATTATATCATAGATGAAATCAATGCAATCACTTGATTGTTCTAAATCATTTTTCACTATATCATCATTGAAATTAATACACCATATTACTTATTGTTATATCATTACTAAAATCAATACAGCTACTTTATTCCTATTTATTAAACCATTGCTTAGTCTATCTTTTCTACGTTTTCGCTCTTTTTCGGAGATATTTTTTGCTTAATTTTGTTCAAATCCCATGAGAAATTATTGGATCTGCATATTTGAGTGGTTAAATCTGTATAATCCGAGTGCCCTATGGATTTTTTAACACTTTGAATCCATTTTTGTATAATAGAAAATTGTAATTTCCTACAACTAGATTCTAATAAAAAGAATAAAAAACATAAAACAATTAGACAACACCTATACTTTAAACATATATAATCTTACTCTAAAATTATATTATATTATATAAGAATATGCAAAATATATATTTCAAGTCTTAAAATATATAATATATTTATACATAGAATATTATTAATATATTCCGAAACTATATATTATAACATATTAAAATGTATATATAAGGGTTTTATAGAATATCAATAATAAGAGTTAATAGAATATCAACAACATTGCATTATAATGGAAATACAAGAAGATTATAATAGATCAAATAATAATATGCTTATACATAGAATATTATTAATATATTCTGAAACTATATATTATAATATATTAAAATGTATATATAAAGGTTTTATAGAATATCAATAATAAGAGTTAATATAATATCAACAATATTGCATTATAGTGGAAATACAAAAAAACTGTAATAGATCAAATATTTTATATGGTGCCTTAAATCTATCAATCAAAATATACACGTCTATCTCATTTCTATCACAATGAGAAGTGAGAAGATGATCATTGCTTTGCACTTATCAAGACACCTCCTTAAACAATTCTATGTATTATTAAAAACCTTAAACAACTATATGTATCTGTTTGCAATATCAATATAAAATTGTGTAAATAAGTATTTATGTCCAACAATGAATCACTCAATTGTTTTACAATAAGTGTTTTTAGTTATTAAAAACCCTAAACAACTATATGTATTTGTTTGCATTATCAATATAAAATTGTATAAATAAGTATTTATGTCCAACAATGAATCACTCAATTGTTTTCCAATAAGTGTTTTTAGACTTTGTGTGGATACACAATTATTGACTTCAACATTAAAAGTATTCCCAATTAAAGTTGATGGGCGTAGCCACAATTCTTGACTTTTGCACGAAACAAATTAGCCCTGATGTTTACATCTGTCACATCTATTTAGTACATGTGACCACTTGTTTTAGTTACTTTTATGTCTACATCTATTACCTCTATCTAGTACATGTGACTACTTGTTAAGTAACTTTTAAATTTAAAGTTATGTACCTCATTGGTCATGGTGGTGTAGTTGATACATAACATTTTTATGCAAATTATTTATATTTAAATTTTAGTGGGTTTTAAGGTTTCATGCATTGAAATAACGAAAATTATAATTTAAATTTTAGTGGATTTTATGGTTTCATGCATTGAAATAACGAAAATAATTGAATCCCCTGATCTTTAAATTTGTAAAGAAACATAACCTTGTGGTTGTTTGGCCAACCAAGGTCATCTTGCCTTTTTTGGCAATGCCTTGGATGGTTGAGCTTGTAACGTGCATGTTTGCATTGGTCAATCCACCTTTTTTGTCACTTTAGACGACCTCTATTTGAGCTAGTTTCATATGTGGCTAATTGATTGGGTTTTTCCAACATTATTATTAGTCATCTAACTTCCTTCGGTCTTTATATTTTGAGACATCTTGAGTTCAAAATCCACTAGTAGTTATTGTTGATATCTTGGGTACCACAAGGGGTGTGTGGTTTGCTTCAAACCAATGGTGATAGGTCTTGGGTTGGGTGGCAGGTACATAGGTAATGCCCCCAAGTGGCAATGAATGAGTTATTTATCATTGCCTAAGAGACTAGATCAAAAAAATTGTGGAGATTGAACCTCTAATGGAAGAAAATAAGCATGTGACTAATTGAACCCAACTCGTCCATTACTTTCATTAATGGAGCTAATCGCATCCATCGCTTACTTGGTTCATGGGCAATGTCTCATCTTCTATGCTTCTTTAGCCACTTGTTTACTTCCAAAAATTATAGGTTCAATCGCATAGTTCTCTTCACCAAAGCTATGAAGACCTTAGAGGACCTTGAAGTAATTGTGTTTGGGGCCATAGGGCCATGTGATTCTTCTTTCACATGCATAAAGATACGAAATGAAATGAAGTTATATTAATGTCCATGATATAACCATTATGATTAGCCCCATTTTATCCAAGCTACATGGAAGTATTTTGGAAAAGAAGATAAGCATATGGTTAGAAAGCCACAAAAAAAGAGCTAAAGATCGGACCGATTTTAGAGGTTGTCATTCAACTGTGGACCGCCTTATCTCACTTGAGATCATTGTAGAGGAGTGTCACAACAATAAAACCAATCTCCTTTTTTGTTTCGTTGACTTTAGGAAAGCTTTTGACACTGTGCCTAGGACCAACCTTTGGAATAGGTTAGAAGAGCTAAAAGTTCTCTCCAGACTGAGAGTTGTTGCAGTAAGGTTGTATGAGAATGTTATTATCAAGTTTAGAAGCACTAAGGTTGTATGAGAATGTTATTTTCAAGTTTAGAAGCACTGAGGATTGGTCAGAAGAAATTAACTGTAATACAGGAGTTAAGCAAGGTTGTCCCCTATCCACTACCCTTTTTGACATTTACATTGACAAGTTAGAAAATTGTTTGGAAGTCGCAAGTTGTGTTGGACCAACTCTTGCTAGTATGGTAATCATCCTTCTTCTCTATGTCAATGATATTGTTCTTATGGAAAGGAATCCCTATGACCTTAGTAAGCAGATTAGAATCCT
>SNQJ01S0001740.1:288451-344057 GCA_010110895.2 Picea sitchensis
CCACAGACTCAGAGACCAGAAAACAAGCAATCAAAGCAAGGGAAACTAGACTAACTAGGAAACGATCTATTCCCCAGTGGAGTCACCAATTTTGTTATAGGATTAATCCGTAAGTGCGGACACAAACCGATCTCCTTAGATCCATCTAGATCTAGAACAAAGCAAAACAGAATAGGACGCTTTCCTTAAGTTTTAAATATTGAATTTACTAACTAAACAAGGATGAGTGACATACCGTCTAAATGTCGCTTCCTCTCGCTATTGCCATCCTAGCTCTGTTCCAATGCTCATACAATGATGATCCTGCAAAAGAACGCAACCAACCAAAAGTGATAGCAATAGCATAAAATCAATATAAAACCTATGTATGTGATCAAGGAATCATACAATAAAACACAACAAGTTTTATAGGAAAGAATCATATTATTGTATCATATTAAATGTGAAAGAGAGATTACAGCCATTGCCTTGATGTCGTAAGGTCCCATCCAACTGTCCTTCGTTCCCCACACACTTTGACTCCAAGAATTTTGAGATCGTAGATCTGATGATATTCACAATCTATCTTGACAAAGCAAATCTCAAAGCCACTCTAACCAAGCCAAATCTAACAAGCTCAAGAACCAACAAAGCTAACCCAAGCTCAAGCTAACTTTCTCCATGAGAACTCCTCTCCTTTTATAAGTTGAAGACGATAAGGTGAGGAGGTTAGGATGATCCCACTAAATCATGAAAGCGAGTAAGATGCAAACCATTCAGATGCCACCTCACCATAGAAGCTTCTCCTTCTAGAAGATTCGAGAAAACGCTCATTTTTCCCACGTGCTGGAATTCTCGCACCCTAGCTATAGAGCAACCTACGAACACCTCGCACCCTGGCTATAGTGCAACCTGCGAGAATTGGTCATTCTCGCACCCTGCCTATATAGCAACCTGCGAACTTCCCTTTTTATAATGTTTTTACATAGTAAAAAGCAATTTCTTTTCTCAGGAGAAGTTCTTCTCCCTTCTCTCTTTAGGAACTCAGGCCACTGACCCCTCTGAAGGCAACAGATAGGTTTACATCATTAACGATCATAGGGATGACGAAAATAATGTGTAACATTTACTCATTCAAGATGCATATAAACAACATCATATTCAATGAACAAAAAACACATAACACAACAAATGATAAAGGAGTTCACCCCTCTCTTGGGCTACATCTCCTGGTCCAGCTTCCAATGGATCATTTGTATTATTTTCTCAAAGTGATAAAAAAAAATGTGCTTTACAATGCTCAAAATGCCAAATAGACTGCTCCAATGGCTTCAGAACGTCCAAAAACCCCTAGCTGGGCTTTTACGGCACCTCATTTGGCCAAAAAATGAAGTAGATAGGCTTCCTAGAAGTCTCCCCTTCAAGCTTGTTGTCTCTGCATCTAAAAAACACACCTCTCTTGGCTCAACCTAGCCCACACGCAATTTAAAGCGTAAAAACTTGGCACCGGGTGCAACCGCACAACCGGTCCAAACTGTCGAACAGTTACGCACCGGCCTTAACTACCAAGGCCCGTGGGCACATGGTCGTCACATGATCGCGCGCTATAACACAACAGGGCTTAAGTTTTAAAACCGTTGATAACTGTAATGTTAAACCTGCGCGCATATATATGTTGGTCACATGTCATACCAAACCGCGCATATACAAACGGTTATAACATAGTTACGGTGGGTCTAACCGTTGTAGCTCCGGTTGCATACAATATAACATATTACCACGGGCCGGGGCTTAGCCCCGGCCCGGTCCACGCCCCAACATACATTAATACAATGTTAAATACATTGCAATGCATATATATAACAAGTAACATGTGCGGGCGCGCCGGTTGGGCGGCCTTTCCCAAAGCTTTGCCCTGCCCCGGAGGTCACGGGGTCAACTCCTGCTGAGTGCAAAGATTTTGACCAACAAACAGGTGACACGTGGCAGCCTTTGATTGGGCCACGTGTCGCCATCCCATTCGATGCTAGCAAACCATGTCACATGCCAACTGCCCAATAATTTTCTGCCACGTCATCGTACACCCTGCCACATTATCGTACGACCTGCCACATCATCGTCTGTATGGACTATACAGTCAACATCCCTTTTTTTGCATGTTTGCCATTTTGAACAGAACGCGATATCTCTCGCTCCCGACGTCCGTTTGAACCCAAACGAGTTGCATTGGGTTCGCAATGATGAGGCATATGCTCTCATTCGATTTGAAGTGATTCCGAACACTTTGAATTTTTGAGCAAAATTTGATCCCCTGATCAGTTCATTACTACTCCTTCTCCATTCTGAAATGATTTTTTCCATGATTGTATAACTTTTGATTCCTCCATTTTAGTCTCTTGGAGGAGTATTGCAGAGGGCTTCTCAGATTTGACAAGATATCTTAGGGCTTCAACCTTTTCCTTATTGTCGAAGCCTTTGCAATTTCAGGAGAGTGTCTTCATTTCTTTTGAGATGAGGTATCTCGTCCACTAAAGATGGGTGGGGCCTACGATTTTGTTCCTTTGTTGCCTCCTTTTCGTCCTAGATTATTGAGAGAGCTCTCTATTGTGAATCACTTTCCAAGGGCTTTGTCTTTGTTTGTTACATCTTCTCTTGCATCTTTGTTTTTTCTTCTACCATATTTCTTGGTTGTTTATGTTGGAATTTCTTCTTCCTCGGGAGCTTGCCATGATTTTCCTTAGGTGGTACTTTGTCTTTTGTGATTGTCTGGGTTTCTGCAATGGGGGTTTCTTTGTGATTTTCTTCCTCCTTTGAGTTAACGTATTCATCTTCTCTGTTTTGAGGTTCAGTATCTGAAGGGATGGTGTTGGATGAGCTAGGTTTTTGTGCAGGACTTTTTTCATCTTCTCTTCCTAGATCAGTTTCGCCCAAACTTGCAAATTTATTGAAGGAGTTGTGATGTGCTTCTTCCTAGTTTCTTTTGCTAGGGTTCCTTGCATTTCTTTTGGTGTTAATGGGTTTCACTAGAGTGGGGGGAATTTGAGGTGGGTTTGAAGTACCAGGGGGGATTGTTGGACCTAATTGATTATTTTTTCATGCATTGGCTTTCTTTCGCACTTGTTGCCAGTCATTTGTTGGTTCTGGTTCTACAACTGTCTATTCTAGCTTGTTCTTAGAGCAATTATGAGCGAAGTTTCCATATTCGTGACAATCCTTGCATTTGAATGGGAGTTTTTCTTAATCTACCTATTGAATATGGGTCCAATCATCTAGTTTTAACTTTATTGCTTCAGGAAACCATTTTTCTAGATCTACTTCTACACAGATTCTGCACAAGCAAACATTGGAGCCTTTGGTTCAAACTTGTCAATATACTTGCATAGAGAGTTCCAAATACTTTTTAAGGCATCATCTCCCCAACAATGGAGAGGGAGATGAGGAAGGCGAACCTAGTCTGGAACTGTTGTGGGGATGTCACATTCTGGGTCAAAATATGGAGTCCATCAGTTCATATACAGACCCAATGAGGTTCATAAAAATATGGGCCAGACTCCAGTTCAAAATATAAGATCCCTATATTCTTTGAACTCAAAAAAGAAAGTGTAGAAACCGTTACTATAGAAAAAATGATTCATTCATCCTTTCATGAGAGGTTGCCAGTTTCACGCAATCCAGAGTTCCACCTATCAGGGTGAGGGCCATAATTCGGTGAATGGACCTACTAGTCCTTTGGAGGCATGTGAGGGCCTTATTGCGAGGAACAGAGCGTGAGATTTCAATTTTGGGATGTTGATCCAATTTTTTCATGAATTGTGACACCATGGGGCGAGGGGCAAGTTTTCCCAACAATCCTATTAATAGCGTGAATGTTGTTACATCCATGTGAAAATATAATTGTGGGTTCGAATCCCCTCCAACCATTGTTACGGGGGGGACTGCAGTGCGAGGGAAGAATAGGATAATCACAAAGTGCATCCATTTGAAGATCAGGTCATAATGGATGCTTTTAAATCCACTATGACTTGACATAAAAAAAAATCACCTTTCTCATTAACATTGTTCTATTTTATTTTTTTTAAATAAGAGCTCATCATTGAAGTAGGCCATTTCATTTTTTTGAAATGTACATATTCATTTAACAAAAAAATAACACATGTTAAAAAAATCAAATTAATTTCAATAAATATTAATAAAATATTTTATTTTCTATAGGAATATGTAGATTTCCATAGTTCCTCATAATGAGCATAAGATTTTTGGATAAATAATGTGTAAGTAGTTGTCGAAAAATCCAATGTTTCAAAAACGTCCATCTTCTACAAAAATGTTTTAATTTTTCCTTTGTCCCTCATTGCATCCTGATGGAAGACATTATTTACTCTATCGAATCTATAACACATCACCTGCCCACCCATGAAGATGAATAAATTCGACAATAATGTGGGAGAATCCTCCATTGCGCCAAACCTCCCTCACCCAACTTAACTAAAGAAGAATATATTTCCATTTGTCTCCTCAACGATAACCTTGGTATCATTATCCTTAAGGTTGATAAAGGAAATGCTACAGTCATCACGAATACTTTCGACTACGAATCTAAACTGCTTGACCTTCTCTCTACCTCAACATATAAACCTCTCGCTAAAAACCCCATTAATAACATTACTAACCTTGTTATGAAAGCCATCAAATATTCTTCACTTGAGTCCTCTATTCAAAAATGTCTTATTCATCACAACCCTCAGACCCATAGGATCTATGGACAACCTAAAATTCACAAAAAAGACATCCCCCTTAGACTTATAGTTAGCGCCATAGGTGCCCCCACCCATGCTCTTTCTCGCTTTTTAGCTGACAAACTTCAGACCTTTATCGGTCAAACCACTTCCTTTATTAAAGATTCCTACGACTTCATTCAAAACACTCGACATTTTCACCTTGATGATCATGACATCATGGTTAGTTTTGACATCGTTTCTCTTTTCACTAAAATTCCTATTTCAGAATCCCTGACCTTGATATCCAATTTGGTCGACCCTGAAACTCTTAGCCTTAATAATATATCTCTCTCTTCCACTTTCTTCACTTTCAAAGGAGTTTTCTATGAACAAACCGAAGGCACGACCATGGGATCTTCCCTGTCCCCTGTGGTGGCCGATATTTTCATGGAACATTTTGAAACTCTAGCCCTTGATAGCTTTTATCTAAAACCTAAGTGTTGGTTTCGATTTGGTTTCAATTTTTCGATGACACTTTTTTCATTTGGCATCATGGCCACCCTGCTTTGACCTCCTTCTTCAACCATCTAAATAACATTAACCCCCATGATATCCAATTCACGGTGAAAATTCAAAAGGATAACTTCATTCCTTTTTTGGATGTGTTTATCTCTCGTCTTCGTGATGGCTCCCTCACCCACCATTTTTTTTAGAAAAAAGACTCATACTGACATATACCTTCATGTGAAATCTCATCATCATCCTGCTTAGAAATCAATGGTGCTAAAAACTTTCTTTACTAGAGCCATCTGTAATTCTACTCCTCATCTTGGGAACGAAAAATCACACCTAGCCAAGGCCCTGATGTCCAATGGTTATTCCATCTCCCAAATCAACAGAGCATTATGTTCAATCTACAATCCGAAATCGAAACCCACCTCTTCTTCTCCTCCCCTAGCTCTCATCTCTCTTCCTTATATCTAGGGAACCACGGATCACATTTCCAAAATCCTTGTTAAAAGGAACATCAAAACCCTTTTCAAACCTTTAAAACCCTCAAACATTTATTTAGAACTTCTGAGGACAAATAGGACTCGATGCTTGGCCCAGAAGTTTACCAAATCCCTTGCTCATGTGGTAAATCCTACATAGGTCAAACTGGTAGATCCTTTAAAGATCAAATTAAAGAGCATATAGCGGGCACAAACCACAATCGTCTCACCAAATCTGCTATAGTTGAACACTCGTTTAACTCCAAACACGTAATCTATTTTGACTAAACCAAAATTCTAGCCTCTGCCCCCCACTACTCTTCTCGTATTATTCGAGAAGTGTTGGAAATTGAAAAGCATCCCGACAATTTTAATCGTGAAGATGGCTACAAACTAAGCCAATCTTGGAAGCCCATTATTCATCACCTACATGCTTAGCTCCCCCCTCCCTCCTTTATTATTTATTTTTCTTCCAGTTGGCCTTCCTCCCCCCCTCTCTCTGCCTAAGCTTTCCCTTATTTATTTTTATCTTTCCTTCCTTTAATTTCTATAGTTTGCTTCTAATCTTTGTATTTTAGCCTTGTCATCCTTCTAATTGCTTTAATCTCTTATCATTGTTCATTGTTTTCTTTATTACTTCCCTCCTCCTTATCCACTTCTCCTCTCTCTTCCTTTATTAATTTCCTCCTATATGCCTCTTTATAGTCTTTTCTTTCATTTTCATGATTGTGGTCATGTTATTTGACTGCTACCACTATAACCTTCGGGCATGCCAATGTAACCCCTCACGCAACACACAAGGCTAGTCGAGGGTTTTGAACTAATGACTTCACATAACAAAGTGTCTTAATAGTACACTCCATCACCGACTGTTCTACACCCGAGAGGCTCATTTCCCTTATTGTAATTCTTATTCTTACCTTTCAATTATTTTTTGAGTTTAATCTCTTCATTATCCTTTTATCTTTTTATTCATTACAACTTTTATTTACTCATTATTTGTATGCCTCATCCCTTTATTTTTACCTCAACATTTATATTATTTTAATATCCTAATTTAATATTATCATTATTATTATCCTAACATCATGTTAATCATTACAACCTTCTACCTTGTTTCCCTTTTCTTACCATTAATATATTATTTTAATTTCTGATTTTACATCTCATTCTTAATAACGATCTCAAACCTAATGTCTACTTCATTAGTTTACTAAATTGTGATTGTTTTTCCTCTTCTAATCATATCCTTTAAATACTATTCATCACAACTCTTTTGTAACATCTTTTAACATCTAGTCCTTCGTGGTGAATAGAATGTCCACTTAAAAAACAATATTTATTCAAAAATCTTATACTCATTTTATTTTCTATTAATTATAAATAAATTTTAAAAACTCCAATACTAATATGTTTTAATTTTAATTCACCGACATTATATTAACACGACATGGGTTTTGCATAGTGCATTTACAATAACTTAGAAGATTGGATGTGCAATGTTATGTGCGTGGATCATTAGGTATTTCATCTTTTAAAGTTATGTTATGGTGGTTTTTTTTAATCTTTTTAATAAGAGATTTCAATTTTAACATAAACGAAATATATTATTATGTTTATGTTATGTAAATGTTTTGTATTTTGTTTATAAAAAAAATTATTTTATAATATGGATTTTTTTAATTATATATTTTATTTATAAATAAAGATGTTACACAATTATATTGAAATGTTATTTTTTTTAGTTTTTAAAATATTATATTAAACCATAGTTACATAGTTATATATTTTCTTTATTTTTAATTATTATAATTTTATTTTTAATTATTGTTATATTGTGGTTTTTTTTAATCTTTTTAATAAGAAATTTCAATTTTAACATAAACGCAATATATTATTATGTTTATGTTATGTAAATGTTTTGTATTTTGTTTATAAAAAAATTCATTTTATAATATGGATTTTTTTAATTATATATTTTATTTATAAATAGAGATGTTACACAATTATATTGAAATGTTATTTTTTTAGTTTTAAAAATATTATATTAAACCATAGTTATATAGTTACTAATGTTATATATTTTATTTATTTTTAATTATTATAATTTTAATTTTTCAAAAATATTATATTGGATCTAATTATATCATGAGTTATAGTAATATTAGACATAAATATTATGGAATAAGTTTATGGTTCCACTCCTAGCTCTATCAAAATTTTAGATGATTATCATTTTGTGTGTGTGTTTTAGATAAATTTGATTACATGAAATTAAGGTGAATAGTAATAAAGTGATGATGTTTAATGATAAAGGTGAATAGTAAGAAAATAATATGATGTATATAATAAATAATAGATAAATTGAGTGTTTTGAAATTGGTTTGCACTATGTTATTGTGAGGTCATTTCACTTGATAATTTGCACCATCTTAGTGTTGAAATAAATGTATGAGATCATTTTTTTGGTATTGTTTCTTCAATTAAGATCCTAAATAATTAATTGTTTAGGGTATTATCATGAAATCAATGCACCCTATCATTTTGGCTTATATCGTTGTTAAAATCAATGCAACTAGTTCATTGATTTAAATCAATTTTCACTACATCATAGTGAATCAACGCACTCTATCATTTTGTGTTATGTCATTGCTTAAATCAATGTGATTGTTTCAAGTCAATTTTCTTTGTATCATCATTGAAATCAATGCAATGTATTGTTTTGCCTTATATCATTGTTGAAATCAATGTAACTACTTGATGTCTATGTATTATATCATAGATGAAATCAATGCAATCACTTGATTGTTCGAAATCATTTTTCGCTATATCATCATTGAAATTAATATACCATATTGCTTATTGTTATATCATTACTAAAATCAATACAACTACTTTATTCCTATTTATTAAACCATTGCTTAGTCTATCTTTTCTACGTTTTCGTTCTTTTTCGGAGATATTTTCTGCTTAATTTTGTTCAAAATCCCGTGAGAAATTATTGGATCTGCATATTTGAGTGATTAAATCTGTATAATCCAAGTGCCCTATGAGTTTTTCAACACTTTGAATCCATTTTTGTATAATAGAAAATTGTAATTTCCTACAACTAGATTCTAGTAAAAAAAAAAAAAAAAACATAAAACAATTAAACAACACCTATACTTTAAACATATATAATCTAACTCTAAGATTATATTATATAATATAAGAATATGCAAAAATATATATTTCAAGTCTTAAAATATATAATATTATTAATATATTCTGAAACTATATATTATAACATATTAAAATGTATATATAAGGGTTTTATAGAATATCGATAATAAGAGTTAATAGAATATCAACAACATTGCATTATAGTGAAAATACAATAAAACTATAATAGATCAAATAATAATATACTTATACATATAATATTATTAATATATTCTGAAACTATATATTATAACATATTAAAATATATATATATATAATTTTTATAGAATATCAGTAATAAGAGTTAATATAATATCAACAACATTGCATTATAGTGGAAATACAGGAAGACTGTAATAGATCAAATATTTTATATGATACCTTAAATCTATCAATCAAAATATACACGTCTATCTCATTTCTATCACAATGAGAAGTGAGAAGATGATCATTGCTTTGCACACACCTCCTAAACAACTCTATGTATTATTAAAAACCTTAAACAACTATATGTATCTGTTTGCAATATCAATATAAAATTGTGTAAATAAGTATTTATGTCCAACAATGAATCACTCAATTGTTTTACAATAAGTGTTTTTAGTTATTAAAAACCTTAAACAACTATATGTATTTGTTTGCATTATCAATATAAAATATTTATGTCCAACAATGAATCACTCAATTGTTTTCCAATAAGTGTTTTTAGACTTTGTGTGGATACACAATTATTGACTTTAACATTAAAAGTATTCCCAATTAAAGTTGATGGGCGTAGCCACAATTCTTGACTTTTGCACAAAACAAATTAGCCCTGATGTTTACATCTGTCACATTTATTTAGTACATGTGACCACTTGTTTTAGTTAC
Source organism: Picea sitchensis (assembly GCA_010110895.2). NCBI lineage: Eukaryota > Viridiplantae > Streptophyta > Pinopsida > Pinales > Pinaceae > Picea > Picea sitchensis. Next base: position 298,212 of record SNQJ01S0001740.1, read on the forward strand.
TTTTATGTCTACATCTATCACCTCTATCTAGTACATGTGACTACTTGTTTTAGTTACTTTTATGTCTACATCTATCACCTCTATCTAGTACATGTGACTACTTGTTTAAGTAACTTTTAAATTTAAAGTTATGTACCTCATTGGTCATGGTGGTGTAGTTGATACAGAACATTTTTATGCAAATTATTTATATTTAAATTTTAGTGGGTTTTAAGGTTTCATGCATTGAAATAACGAAAATTATAATTTAAATTTTTGTGGGTTTTATGGTTTCATGCATTGAAATAACAAAAATAATTGAATCTCCTGATCTTTAAATTTGTAAAGAAACATAACCTTGTGGTTGTTTGGCCAACCAAGTTCATCTTGCCTTGGATGGTTGAGCTTGTAACGTGCATGTTTGCATTGGTTAATCCACCTTCTTTGTCACTTTAGACGACCTCTATTTGAGCTAGTTTCATGTGGCTAATTGATTGGGTTTTTCCAACATTATTATTAGTCATCTAACTTCCTTCGGTCCGGTCCTTATATTTTGAGATATCTTGAGTTCAAAACCCACTAGTAGTTATTGATGATATCTTGGGTACCACAAGGGGTGTGTGGTTTGCTTCAAATCAATGGTGATAGGTCTTGGGTTGGGTGGCAAGTACATAGGTAATGCCCCTAAGTGGCAATGACGAGTTATTTATCATTGCCTAAGGGATTAGATCAAAAAAATTGTGGAGATCGAACCTCTAATGAAAGAAAATAAGCATGTGACTAATTGAACCCAACTTGTCCATTACTTTCATTAATGGAGCTAATCGCATCCATCGCTTACTTGGTTCATGGGCAATGTCTCATCTTCTATGCTTCTTTAACCACTTGTTTACTTCCAAAAATTATAGGTTCAATCGCATAGTTCTCTTCACCAAAACTATGAAGACCTTAGAGGACCTTGAAGTAATTGTGTTTGGGGCCATAGGGCCATGTGATTCTTCTTTCACATGCATAAAGATATGAAATGAAATGAAGTTATATTAATGTCCATGATATAACCATTATGATTAGTCCCATTTTATCCAAGCTACATGGAAATATTTTGGAAAAGAAGATAAGCATATGGTTAGAAAGCCACAAAAACAGAGCTAAAGATCGGACCGATTTTAGAGGTTGTCATTCAACTGTGGACCACCTTATCACACTTGGGATCATTGTAGAGGAGTGTCACAACAATAAAACCAATCTCCTTTTTTGTTTCGTTGACTTTAGGAAAGTTTTTGACATTGTGCCTAGGACCAACCTTTGGAATAAGTTAGAAGAGCTAAAAGTTCTCTCCAGGCCGAGAGTTGTTGCAGTAAGGTTGTATGACACTGTTATTCTCAAGTTTAGAAGCACTAAGGTTGTATGAGAATGTTATTATCAAGTTTAGAAGCACTGAGGATTGGTCAAAAGAAATTAACTGCAATATAGGAGTCAAGCGAGGTTGTCCCCTATCCACTACCCTTTTTGACATTTACATTGACAAGTTAGAAGATTGTTTGGAAGTCGCAAGTTGTGTTGGACCAACTCTTGCTAGTATGGTAATCATCCTTCTTCTCTATGTCAATGATATTGTTCTTATGGAAAGGAATCCCTATGACCTTAGTAAGCAGATTAGAATCCTCAAAGACAAAATAAATGTTATGATCATTAAATCCAACAAGATCACCTACGATAATTTTGTATATGACAATAATATCTTGGAGAAAGTGTCTTCCTATGAGTATCTTGAAATTGATATTCATCACAATCTCAATTGGAACTATAACATTGAGAAAATGATAAATGGAGGGTGGAAAGTTTATTATGGGCTTGAAAATAATTGTAAATTAGCATATCTTTGGCTATGGGATAAGAAAAARCTCCTMTTTGGGACTCTTGTCACCCTRTTATCTTATAWGGATGTGAAGTTTGGGGATGCGGTGTCTCTYGARAATCCTGGAGAAARATARACCAGATCCAAAAGAATTTTYTAACTTATAATCTTAAAATTAAGGGCAATATACCCTATCATATTCTTCTTATTGAAGCAAGTCTTTCCCCCATTGAGARCACAACTATGATTAGGTACTTTATGTACAAGAAGATAAACACCATGGATAAAAAGAGGCTCCCCAAAATTGCTTCAGACTCTAGCCAAAATCACCAACATGAAATCCATGAAAATTCAATGAAATGAAGAGGGTACAAAAAAAAACCATAAATTGAAGACAAWTTKTTTTGCCCATGTCATTTATTTTCCTTCCACCTGATTTCTGTACATTTAAGGAGGCAAGTTTGCTTTGCCCTGTGAACAATATACAACATCGTTACAGAGAACTCTCTCATTTCAGCTACGTTTAAACTGAAAGGAAACTGATCAAGGCAGTGAGGCACCTATATATGATGCTATTTTATCTTTCCCATTTACCGATTGGAGAATAACTTTGTAAGGTTTGGTTAAAACTATCAACTGCTTGGACGGACATAAATGCTTAGCGCTCCAAATTTCCCTCATTGGGTTCCTCGCACATTCTTTCATATTCCTTATACCGGAGGGAAATAATGAAAAGTTTCATGAAGCCCTTCATCTCTACAAATACTTCCAGTGTCTTGCAGACTGCCCTTCTCACATTCATTGTTTCAGGGAGAAAAACTACCTTCTCCATTCTTGTAGTATCTAATTCCACTTGCATCTTTTTGGAACATGATTAAGAACTGATTTTCAAGGGATCTGTGAGTTTTCAAATAAAGCAGAATCAGGCGCCAAAGACAATGAACGACTTCTGGGTAATGCAGAGCTTTTGCCACTTGACATGTTGAAACTGGACATGGAAGACTTTAAGGCATATTCAGATGCTTCTTTAGAACAATTTGAACCTTTAGTAAATTCTGCCCTTGATGCACCAGGATGCTGAACCACCACCACCATTGGCCTGTTAACATCCTCACACCCAGACTGTGAAGTACGCTGCAAAAAATACATTCTCTCTATTAGCCAAGCAACAATATAGAACCCATTTTCAATGTGCATGCAATCAACAAAGGCAACTTCAGAATGGAAGTTTGGTTGGTAGCATCGGCATTCTCAGCAAAAGCGAGCAAAATATTTCATTTGGTAATTCAATAAACAAAAAAAATCAGTTGGTACACAAAACCCTTCACAGCCTGAAAGCAAACATGGGAACCATGTGAAGGGCTGGGTGTTTACTCAGACCCAAGAGAAGCCAAATATAATTCATCATTCTATACAAGAACGAAACTTATTAGACTGTGTTTGGCCTCGAGAAGAAACACTTGCAACACCATTGCAGAAGAAAATAGAACGACAACAGCAAATCTTGCGAAGCCATCAACAGCAAATAAAAAGCAATACTTCATTGTACTATACTATTTCAACAGATCTAAGAAGTAAAAGATTGATAAAACAAAATTTGTTAGCAATAAGGTATTGTGCAAATGCTGATAGCTTTATCTTAGCCATTTAGATCGAAACAGTTAACCAACAACATGATGGAAACAGTTAACCAACAACAATATTGATGAAAACAAAAAACTAATCCTACAAAGGCAAACACTGTTTTCATAAGGACAGGATAAAAACACAAATAAATTGAGACTGGACATTCCTTAATCTATTAGAAATTGTGATAATCTGGTGTTTAGCAAATGTAGCAAATTGACTCAAGAACAAAGATCGGATATAACATATAACTGCCAAGAGAAGGTTTTGTTTTAAAGAATTCCACTTGATACAAATGCTACCAAACAAGTTATATAAATTTAAAGCCTTGGCCATATAAATCACAGCACATGCACACACACAACCATGTGAGATAGAAGACAGGAACAATCACAGAAAATACCAATCACCAAATGTTTATAATGGCTATACAGATCCTTCATTGACCTTAACAATAGAAGAGATATATTGGAGAAAGAGGGGAAAACTAAAGATATTAGGACCAGATGTATTAAAGATTTAAAAGGCATATAGACTTTTTAAAGAAATTATATGCATGCTCATGTCATATTTTGCACATCCAAGCTTTTCTTTTCCTCTTCTCCACTTTCTTGTGCATTTCTTGTAGTGGGCTAGAGAAAGAGACTTGCAGAGAGAATCAAGCTGAGTGGAAGACTGACTAAAACAGATCAAGGTTGGATTCTAGATGTACTTGATATTGGAATATCCTTTTGTATTCATTGCGCGTACTTTAGGAGATCGTTGACTACAAGTAATCATCATGAAAAAATGCTACAGATCTATTCATCTTAGTAAAAAAAATGGGAAAAAAAACATTTTAGCTTGTTCCTATTTTTTTTTCATTTCACTGTTCTCTAATGTCGGCCATAATGGCATAAACTTCAAAGATTTTTGCATTTCAACTTTGTGTATGGGGCAAAGTAAAAAGTGCAGGTACCATAAATTGAATGAGCTATCAAAAACTAAATATTGATCATAGGACAACAAAACAAACCATTGACAGAATATAGAACTTTTGATGATATTCACAGATTCATCAAGGCTGAATAAGCAAATCCTAGATTAGTATAACTTGGTGAATAGAAAAACTAGAATCATTCCACTTACCACTCCAATATGCCATTCTCTGAAATTCAAGTTATTGAAGTCATTCTCATTCATTTCCTGCATCAAACCCCAAAGTGCATTTGAGCAATCAGTTTTGAAGAAGACTATTCATTTAGTTCAATATATTCTCTTTTCTTGAAAAGAAGCAAAAAATACCAACAACAAAAGCTCTCCTTGTACACATGTGACAACATTCTATGCTCGTGCAGCCCAAAACCTGTTTGCCACTTCCCACCACAGACAATATGCTATACCAGATCTCGTAACATTTATAATGAAAAGATAAAGGCAATTCCCAAGGAAGAAATGTTAGTGGCATACAACAGATTTTCAAAATGGCATATAAAATCAGATGTTCCAGGAATAGGTAGCTAGTGGCAACAAGACAACCAGGGTAGGAAGTTGGCAATCAACAGGAGGATGAAGAATGAACAGCAAGTATGAAGGAATTTAAATTGTCAAATTTAAACCAGTCACTTCACAATCACAAGAGAGCCTATGAAGCTTAAAAAAAAGGCCATACACCGACAAACCACATACTTAACTATGGTTATTTTGTAGAAGTACTAAACTAGGATAATAATTGATGGGAGCAGATGAACTGTATGAAATATAGCCTTCCTTACTGCTCCCTGGCCTCAAACATAACTATGTAAATGGAGGCACGCTAAACAAAGTCATAAAAAAATTAAAGCATTCAGAGTCATCGAGCATCACAAAAGTGAAATATCCTTCATAGAAGAGTTTATAATTTCTAGATCAGGAATCTCAAATAACACACCAAGATAAGAACTATGTAAATGAAATTAGATGTTAAAGAACATTAATAGTAAAAAACCAGAAGAGATTAAAGACTCAGGTTTCCGATGTATGTAACATCTATGAAAGTGATAGAAGACAGGAGATGCATGTAAACATAGGCTAAATTATCATAATGTATGGCACAAGATAAGGACATGCTATTTAAAGTTTAAACCTCATACTTGTACTCTGAGAAAATAAAGGGATTTGACAACTTGGTAGTTGCAAGATCTGTTCTAACTTCTGAATAAGAGTTCGTATCAATCTGACTATCAATTTTGTACTCTGGCAAGTTTCTATATAACTAGGATTGTAAAGAAAGCACCCCAAAAAATGCTAGATGTTCCCATGGCAATACAATATGAGGTTCTTCAGAAGCATTTAGTTTTTCTTATCTTTTTCTGATTAAAACTTTCACATGTTTCAATATCAGGAAAAGAGTTGACTTTCAAATAATAAATACAAATAAAAGATGTCAATAATAATACTTAGAAGTAAGCAGCTTCAAAGTAACAGAAAGAAACAGTAGAGAGTTAACGTACAATACTGAAAATAGGTGGCAATGTTCTTTGTCCTGTAGAATTGTGAGTTGGGATAACTGTGAAGAATGGAGACAGCTCTCGAGATCTGAAAGTCCATCTGCTTTAATCAGAAAAGAGGCACAGTATTAGTAATTATCATCACCTCTGCTGGATTGCTTCTTCTAACTTAAAAAGGATGCCTATAAGAACAAGCGTCTGCAAGTGCATTTCAAACAGAGACAAAAAAATTGTTTTTATATGTGTATTAGTGGAAGGATAGCAGAGAAGCAGCCGCTGAAATAAGCAAATGGTCCACAAATAAACAAGTTTTCCATCCAGGTGGAATGTATACCATCCAAGCTAATTTTTTAGCCCCAAAAGGAGTCTCATTGCTAACTACTAATGCATGAATGTAATCATGAATGTCGTACACTGGGTATAGGCAGGACAGGTCACAGGACTATATCTCAAACCTAGAAATGCCCCCAGTATTAGATAACGAAATACTCTGTAGGGGCACAAAAGAAGATCAACTTGGCTGTTTATCATTTAAAATTTTTATTGCATTAGACTGAAATTATAATCCCACAAAAAGAAAAAGTGCATCGCACTCTTCCTTTGATGTCAAATGCAATTTTGGGGAAATGTTGAATACTTATGGAACTCCAGAAGTACGAAATAAACAACAGAGGGATGAGTTATCCAAGTTATTTAATAATAAAACTTGAGATTTCATATAGTACTTGAACCTATTCCTCCATTTTTTGTACTGATTCCAACAATCAATATATCTTAAAGTTCTAGACAAATTGGAACTCAATAATGTTAACGTGTTCCATGGATGCCAGAATATAGAACCAAAGTCACTGGGCACAGCTTAAAATGAAAAAGAATATGATCTCTTTGGCCAGTCTACTTTTGCGGGCATGCCACAGGTGATATAATTGTAAAGATGCCATGCATGAGTTACTACAAATAAGACAATGATAAGAGCAACATATCAAAAAACAAATGTGGTAAAATTGCTGCTACATTTGTATTCAAGAGCATTGAAGGACCACTTCAATTAGAATCTTGGAATTCTAATACTCTTGGGTTCCGTAAGAGAATACTACTAGATAGTATGCCAGAATCATTTGACTTGATAGAGTACATGTGCTGTAGGGCCTTCTTTATTTTGTCTGGCTTGGAGAAGCTGGTTCACCATTTTTCTAGTCTCAACAATCTTTTGGCTGACCAATGCTATGAACTTGATATTTCTTGACATACTAAGATAAACAGAAAAATCTAAAACTATATCTAATAGCAAGAGACTGTCGATTATCTGCAAAAGATAAGACTGAAGATCGTAAATGAAACATTACATACTAATGTATGACAAAGCATAAACAAGGGATAGTACATTCATCTTTAATTGGAGACCAAAGATGGTAAAGAGATCCCCACTTGCAATGCAGAGGACTGACAAATCACCTCCTTTCCATATGGGAGAGATCAACGCCTTCTAGACAGACTAGGCAGTTCAGTTCTCAGCTAGGATGATAATCTTTAGAAAATATGTAGACTCTCGTGAGATTGGGGCTAAGGATGGCATGCTGACACTCCTTACATATGTGGGGAGAGGATGTCTATTTAGTGATTATTGTATATTTAATCTCTTTAATACAAAAGGCATCCAACATATCTCTATGGAGTGGACTTACTGTCTAGCTTTATCTTTTGGACTCATTAATAGAATAACAATTCATATTAGTATTACAATCTATGTAGTAGGGATCGGCATTCCTTGCTACAGGGGATCCAAACCCAGGATGGAGACACATTTTATGTGCCCGGCATTGGATTGGGGATGCTTGTCCCACACTCGAGTGTTGAACAACCTTCCTTGGGCATCCCAAGGATGCAACCTGTGTCCCCAACGTAATTCAAGGGCAGTCCCACCTCCGCCATTGAGGATTGGGGGGCAGCCATCATAAATTATAAAATAAAATAAAAATAAAAAGATAAAAAATGGTTAAAAACAATTCAAAAGGAAGGCAAACAAGTGGGGAAAAGGATTAAAAACTTATGTTACAGGAAACTCCATCTCAATGTGTTAAAAATGTGTTTCCACCTTTTGTAAACGTTTCCTTGTATGAAACTACTCTGAAACACGACTGAAACGTTTCAGATTTCGGAAGCAATGTATCGGTTGTTTCCGCCAGCGTTTCAGTCGTTTTGGTCAACATAATGGCCTTTTCAGGGGCCGTTAAAACTAAGAAAAATAAATAAATAAAACATTTAAATACAATGCTAGCATTCATCAATTTATAAATTAATAATAACTCTCTTCTTGGCTTTATTTCCAAATTTGAAATCCATGAATGGTATTCTGAAAGTTGTGTCGCCCAATTTCATATATATGTCTGTGTATTTGACATATCTTGGCCATATTGTATCCTGATTTTGTAAAACTTAAATAAAACCTAGGGCAACCCTCTCCATACAAAAAAGATAACAGCAAAGTCTCTATACCTCAATTNTAAATAAAACATTTAAATACAATGCTAGCATTCATCAATTTATAAATTAATAATAACTCTCTTCTTGGCTTTATTTCCAAATTTGAAATCCATGAATGGTATTCTGAAAGTTGTGTCGCCCAATTTCATATATATGTCTGTGTGTATTTGACATATCTTGGCCATATTGTATCCTGATTTTGTAAAACTTAAATAAAACCTAGGGCAACCCTCTCCATACAAAAAAGATAACAGCAAAGTCTCTATACCTCAAATTTTCACAATCTTCTCTTGGGCACTCACGTCTCAGCAATTAGCAGGTTTTAACAAGAAGCAATTTTGTCAGCAGAAAGTTTTTATTCAAAAGTGAGCAGCATGCAAGGTATTTACAGAAAACATTTCAGGAGTTTGTAGAGGAGTTCCAAGTTTTTTTGCAACAGTGGGTTATTTTCTAGCTGTGGGTTTGAAATTTTTATTTTTTTCTCCATATATATATATATATATATATATATATATATATATGTTGCATAGGACCTGTCCCCCACAAAAACAAGCCCTGTACCTGCTGTTCCCGTGCTTCGGGGACTCAGGGACTTGATGGCCATCCAAGACATTCTGGGCATATTTCAGGGACGTTTCGGACAGATTTCACGGATTTTCTGGGCAGATTTTGGGGATATTCCGGACATATATCTTCAGTTTTTACAATCATGGAAATTGATGATTGGACAATATGATCATTTTCCCCATCCATTATTTTTTTATTGCATTGAATCTAAATCTGTTGTAAAAGTTGCGGCTCAAAACATGGGTTTTGTATGATGAGTTTCAATTTGGGTTTCTGGTGATTTAAATATTGTATTTTCAGCAACAACATTACAACAAGCAAAGCTTCCATGTCAAAAAAACAGGAAATGCAACATTTCAAAGTACTGATCCTTGCGGTTACTGCTCTTGCTCTTCTCATTTTTCTGGTCATCTTAGCTTTCACATATTGTACATGGGTTTCCAGGAGTCCTTCAAGTCTAGTGCTTCCACCATCCCAACCTCACGCATTGTGAAAACAATCAGATAGTAGTGACTTCAATTGGGTACTAAATGTTTGAATAAATTCCAATGCAATCACCTTCTTAATGTGAAATGTGAATCTAATCTCTTTACAGAAGCAAAGTGTTTTCTAGTGGTTTTCAACACAGCTGTAAAAATCTGCAAAACCTATTGAGAAAGGAATGCCTTTTATGTTTTAACATAATCATCATTAACAAGAAATATGAGGAAGAAAAACTGCTATAGAGACAGTTCTCACTTAAGTTCCCTAAAGCTAAACTACATTTTGCTCGTGTCTAGCAGCCAATAATGGAATGTCACTCAGCCTTTTTTTAAATTGCTCAAGCTTTTTCAGAATTGGCAAGCTTGAAGCAACTACAAATGTTTATGGTGAATTTTAGAATTTATATATATATAATTTCTGTCCCCTGAAAAATTTGGGGGTGTGCTCTAGCCATCCCGGGGACGCATCCCCCGTCCCCATCGTTCCCCCATCCTGAAAACCAATGCAACACACACACACACACACACATATATCGAAACTAACACCCCAAGGGATCTGGATTTCAACAATGGGATCCCCATACCCAAGCCTGCACCAGTACCCATGAAAACAGAAACTTTGATTACAACCAAGCAGTTTAATACCATGTTTTCTTTCTCATGCTATGCAAAAAAACAGAGTTGTGGGCACGCCAAAGAGCTTGAGTGTTTGGAAGAAACTGTGCAAGAAGGATTGCAGAGGTATGACCATCAGTGGATGCAACAAGAAAGACAAAACAATCTAACAATAATAAAAAAATTTGGATATAATCTAACCAGGATTGCAGAGGTATGACCATCACTGAATGCAACAAGAAAGACAAAACAATCTAACAATATTAATTTTTTTTTGGATATAATCTAACCATGATGAAGAAAGGAAAGTATAATTGTTAATTTTCACATGAGATGCTTTAATGATAGGTGCATCAAAAGCTGTTTGGAAACTCACTGAACGTATCTCCCTGTTTGGCCAAACTTTTATATTATACATAAGATTGATAATAAAGAAATCGAAATGATCTAGATTCGTTAGTTACTTATTTGTTAATATGTAGATGCCTGACATGGTAAAAGGTTAAAACTTAATATTATTATTATTAAAAAATACTTGACCTGCACTTTTAAGCTTCCACGTAGTCATTATTTCTGCTTGTAAAGCACCACTCTAGATATTTCACTCGAATCAAAGCTTCTGTCTTGGGCCAAAACTTGTGCATTTATGATTTAATTTCAAACATATTAAGAAAATTCAATTGCTTCTTTTGAAGAGGAGCAGAGCTCTGAGACATTTCTCTATATAAAGTTATAAGCAGAGTGGGAAATTAAACATACCCGATATAGAACAAAAATCCAATTTCTGTCCATTCTCGTACAAGCAACTGAACCCAATAATCATTTCCCAGTGCACTGGTTTTTGTGTTCATCTGAAATGATCAAAACAATTAGCCCATAAAAACTTTCAGCATGTTTTTCTAGATGATGAATTGAAAGCATGGAAAATGGAGCACTGCAATCCTACAATCTAATACCAGGATTTCAGCAACCACCATCATGAGCATTGCAGCTTGGAATTTCCTAGATACCACACAGAAGCAATAACCAAGAAACGAGTCAGCCCACATTGAATGATATTTTGCTTCTCTAAGTATAATCGGGCAGATGATGGCCGTTAAAAGTTGTTGAAATATGAGAAAAAATTTATGGCAAAAAAGTTATTTTAAATTTATTATCAGTTACTTTTATGGTGCAAACAAGGAAAAAACATCCCCCATACTTGAACATGGTATACTTGGTATGGATTGCTGTACGCATAACTTGAACTCCGTTGTCTTCTATATGCTGCAGCTCCTCTCGCAGAAATGCAATGTTCCTGGATAGGTGTCGAAAGATCATATATAGCATCAAAAGATAGATCAGCATCACAAAGACCTGCAAAGAAAAACATGAAGACAGACTATACCATCAGTACTCCATGTACTCCTCGCATGTAAGAAGTACAATTAATGTCTATCGTTAATTGTAGACAACAATTAGTCCAAGTTAGTTCTAATGGAAGTTACAGATCACTCTGCCTTTGAACAAAGATGGACATGAAAACTTTGATAATCTGGAAGAACATGTTGAGAATTTTTGCTTAACAGACATGCTGTGCAAACCATAGTTACCAAATTTGGCCAAATCAGAGGTTTTCGCACAGAAAGTCAGCCAAAATTCAGTTCAGCCAAATCATTCAGCTCAGTTCATGATCTTACTGCCCCGCCAATTCCTAATCAACCCGAAGCCCTAATCTGCATCAATGTCCCACCCCAATAGATGCAGACCCTTTTCCAATCAAGGAACCGCTCTTCCATCTCAGCTTGGCTGGCTATAGGGCACCAAAAGAAGGGATTCCTCACCTACTGGTCAATGTTATTTTGCTTATATGCTTTACACTGTACATTAGATGCAAGCCCTTGCCAGGCGAGCCATCCACAGCCTTTTGTTTACATATTGTTATTATTATTATTATTTTATATAGAAAGAAGGAGAAGGACCCCCAGTGAGGTGGGAGAGAAAAAGTATATATGAGCTTTTTACTGAGATGTAGTTTTTCCATACTGGATTTTCCCCCGTGATTAATTTTCATATTGTCCCATATTCAAATTCAAACCTGAATTCAAACTCAGTAACTATGGGGCAAATTAAAAATTTGTTTATGGACATGGTTAAGGACATGCCAAATAAAAATGGCAGAAGTTCTCATGAGATAATATCAAGGGCACACAAATGCAAAGTGGATTTCACTTTCAGGTTTACATATATCTAGACAAGAGACTGTGACTTCAACTCCCACAGACTTACTGAAAGAGGGATCAAGATCAAGGAAATTGCAATACCAGGAAATACAAATAAAGACTGATAAGCCAGACTGGCCAATCAAATTTAAGCCATGAAATGAAATAATTTGTTTAGCAGGGCCATATGTATGCCAGTCTCTAGATTTCACTGAATATTAGTTTCAACTTTGAGACAATTAAAATTTCCTCTAAGCATCAGACATTTTGACCCCCTTAATTATGCATTAGAATTTAGCAGTAAAAATCTTTAGGAGATCAATTAGGAGAAAAATTAGGGGCATAAATGCTGTAAGACGAAGACATTAAAAATGGCAGAAGAGATGTCTTTGCTATGAGGTTAATAGCACTTTCCATCATAAGAAAATCAGAAAAAACTTAAATAGTTTGGACCACAAAAATAGAGGATCAATAAGTTCCAAGTAACTTACAGCAAACTGTGGCACGGCAGCTTTATAACCAGTGAGAGTCAGGTACAATAGGGACACTAGCCCAGCTATGGTACGGCGTTCAGATGTAGCCAGTTGCTCATGCATGATGCAATAGCCATGTGAAATGAGAAGAAAAGCAACGAAACAAGCTATTTCCAAAAAAATTCTGGTCACAAAGACCCCAAACGCAACCCAGAATGAGCACATGCTCAGATGAAGACAGGAGTACCTGAAAGTCACAACATAAAATATTCAGTGAATGTACATTGTATATTGCCTTCCCCAATGGAATTCTCAAGCAAAGACATCCATTTCATCATGTAACTCTGCATATCCATAAACATAGGTCAACTTAATGTTAAGTCGCCCAGAGACATCCTATTGACACCATGAAACAATTCACAAATATACAAGCTATATAATACGAGCACACGATCTTTCTTCCATGGGTTAAAGGATGATTATTTCAAACATTAATCATTCACTTTACTGAAAAATTAAAAAGAGATTGCACTATCTACAAATTGCATAAAAAGAGTAAATTTTATTCGTGAAGAGCAACATCAATCTAAGTTTAAAAAATCTATGAAAAAATACAACTCACTCTTACAGAATTGATTTGGTGTAGCACGTCATAAAAATCAAGCAAGTCTCGAGTAATGCTAAGACGGATAAATCTCCATGAATATATAAGTTACATTAAGCTCAAAACAACATAACCACACCCAATTTATGCAATTGGTTAGAATAATTTGATTTGAAGTTTGAACCCCAAAGAGGAACCAAAAACCCAAAGTTTGCTTAACTCTAAGATGTAGAGCTGAGCATGAAAATATACCATCCTTGGGGTACATCGATGGAATCTAAAGATAAGTCAGCAATGCTATTTTTTCATACTGATTGTCTCCTCCATCATGTGACCTTTATTTAGTAGGTTGAACATTTGAAAAATAAAAGATGAAAACTTGTTCGCTAAGTTGTTCCAAGCTTTCCATGCGGAGCATGTTCTGGTCCGAAACTCATGCATACAAGATTCAACAATTTTGCATGGCAATTTCAAGTCTGCTGTTTGGGGACTAAGGATGTATCTCCAAAGCTGATCAAGCTACTCTGCTAAGTTAACCTAACTTCATGCTAGAACAATTTATAACTTGGCAAATAAGCAAATAATATGATTCTAAGCCTAGTTTAGTTTGCATAACTACCTCACCATTTTAAACAGAGTCAATTGGTATGTGATTTTGATTTTTAGCTGGCAAAGCTTAGGGCTTAAGTGTAATTCATGCTTATTAGGCATCCATATTTCACAGTGACTTGGGTGCTCTGCACTGGCCACTTATCAAATTGTCTATCACCACAGTTTAATCATTTACAATTTTTGCTCACAATGGTCCTGATGACTTGGACCACTCTCCAAATCATCCTCCCTCAAAAGGATTCTACAAAGCTGCTAAAAGAAGGTGGGGAAAGGGTCATGAATCCCCTCTGCATGCCATGAAGAGAGGGCATGTCCTCCGCATACAGGCACTTGGTGCAATATTGGAGATATCATTATAAAGATTCTTGAGCATAGAAATAGCCTTTAAAATATGTTATATGGTATATATAACAGGCCCAATAGACCGACTGGTTATATGGTATGTATAACACGCCCAATAGACCAACTGGTTATATGGTATATGTATAACACGCCCAATCGACTAACTGGTTGTGTGGTACATATAATATGCCCAATAGACCAACTGATTATATGGTATATACAACAGGTGCAATAGACCAACTGATTATATGGTATGTATAAGAGGCCCAATGGACCAACTGATTATATGGTACATATAAGACCAATTGTTTATATGGTATATATAACATGCCCAACAACTGGTTGTATGGTATGTATAACAGGCCCATTAGACCAAGTGGCTATATGATATGTATAGCATGCCCAATAGACCAACTAGTTATATGGAGGTACAACAAGCCCAACAGACCAACTGGTTTTATGGCACATGTAACAAGTCCAATACAACAGGAGGTCTGAGACTCTGAAAAACATAACTAATTTACCAGTTCATTCATTCATGGTGCACAATGATAGAAACATGAGTTTCGCTAAAGAAAAATAAGTATAGAAACATCCACAAGAAGAAAAACAAAGGCAGCCCATTCAGTGAATTGGGTAACAGAAACTTACCAGAACAGGAAGGACAGGCCAAGCACCAGAGCTTTCATGACAGGGACTACTGTGAGCATCCATTGTAAGTTGCCATTATGCTGCAAAAACACACACGCACACACAACTCAAAAAATACATCAAAAACAAAACAAATAACTCCTTCCACGGCTGGTTATCTTTGAGTATACAGCTCAAATTCGCACAACTGGGTCGTAAAGCTTCATAAAGAAACCAGTACCTGGCAGTGGCGTTTGGACCAAGTATTGAATACCCATATGCAGACCAATAAGGACCAGACCACAAACGACCCAAGAAAGAGATAAGGAAGGGGACTGTAAGTGTTAGCCCAGACAATTGAACCGGAAACCATGTTTTGAGCTGCCATGGAAGCGAGCAAGCAAGCTTTAGCGTTAAAATCTGTATGTGGGTATTTGAAAGCGTAATCTAATCACAACTCTAAATCCAATCCCATTTAAGGGCGTGCTTTGCAGAAGCAGCTGGCTAACCATTTTCAACTACTTCATCAACCCATGACTGTGAATTAAAACCCAAATCGTTAAATTTCCGTTTCACGTCAGCAGACGTGCAGGCTGTTGACGTGTGACGTTGTCTCCCCCTGGCGTTAAGCCGGGTTGTTTGTTTACCGGTTGTAGCTACTCCGCCGGAGCGGTGGAGAATTCCGTCACGCCACTCATTGTAATAAGAATAACAATAAATGTGTCGTGGGTGGGGAATTGGCAATTTATCAATGTATTGCGTGTTGGGTGAGGGTTTTGGGGATTTGATTTGGGATTAGGAAGTGTTAGGAGGAGGATTTTGAGCCAGTGATGGCTGGATGGATAAATTGATATATTCTGTTTATCGCAGCAAGCTGAAGCGGTTAAGTATGAGATATATCCGTTATTAATGTGTGAAATGTTAATAAATTTTGATTTTGATGTTGTGAAATGTTAAGTATGAAATAGATTTATTATTAATGTTAATATAATCTTGACTTTTGGTAAAGGTATGTTAGTGTAATCTTGAAGATTTAAAGTAATGATGGTTGGATGGATAAATTGATATACTTTGTTTAGCACGGCAAACTTTAAGTATGAGATATATTTGTTATTAATGTTAATACAATTTTGATGTTTTGGAATATTAAGTATGAGATAGACTTGATATTATGTTGATACAATTTTGAAGTTTTGCAAAGTTATGTTATTGTAATGTAGATGATTTGAGTGGATGGATAAATTGATATACTCTTTTTAGCACGGCAAGTTTTAAGTATGAGATACATTTCATATTAATATTGTGGAATGTTAAGTATGAAATAGTTTTGTTATTAATGTCGATACAATTTTGACGTTTTGCAAAGTTATGTTAGTGTAATCTTTTATGATTTGAGCCAGTGATCGTTGGACAGATAAATTGATATAATATGTTTAGCACGACAAGCTTTAAGTCTGAGATAGATTTGTTATTAATGTTGATACAATTTTGATGTTGTGGAATGTTAAGTATGAAATAGACTTGTTATCAATGTTGATACAATCTTGACGTTTTGCATAGTTATGTCTGTGTAATCTTGATGATTTGAGCCAGTGATGGTTGGATGGATAAATTTATATACTCGGCTTAGCATGTCAAGATTTAAGTATGAGATAGATTTGTTATTAATGTTGATATAATTTTGATGTTTTGGAATGTTGAGTATGAGACAGACTTGTTATTAATGTCGATATAATCTTGACAAAATTGTTATTAATTTTGATACAATTTTGATGTTTTGGAATGTTAAGTACGAGATAGAATTGTTATTAATATCGATACAATCTTGACATTTTGTAAAGTTATGCTAATGTAATCTTGATGTTTTGCAAGGTTTTAGATATAAAAAAAACTCATTACATCAAAGTTCAAGGGATGGAATTTATGGTAAATTTGTTTTGTGCTTAAGACTTGACATCTAAGTATGGTTTTAGGTATCCATTAGGTTGGGTTATGTTTTAACAATACATTAATGGGAGTTTAATATTATTGGTTTAGCTTCAATTCTTACCGCATTTTATATGGTTCTATTTCAGAATCTATGAAGTAGCATGTTTAAGGAATTGACCTTGCTTTGGCTAAAAGATGAATAATTTATATGTTCAAGTAATTGTTTGGGTTAAAGGCAAGCTTCGATAGGTCTTTCATTTTGTGGTTTCAGATCAAAAACTAAAATCCATATTTTTTTGGCATTTTTAAAGTATTTTGGAGGTTGAAAAATCTTTAAACAAAGTTTTGGGCCTTTTCATATTATAGAGCCCCCGTTGTGCTTTCTAATCATATATGAGTTCCTGGTTTTGAATTATAGCTTGAAAATGATGTCTTTGGCGAGTTGACTAGCAACTTGTTGACGGGCGTTTATGACACACCGTCAACTGGAAGGTTAGATCCGGACCAGGGTTGTCTAATTAACCCAAGCCCTTTCGGTATAATCTCATAAAGAAAATAAACCACAAACTGTATGATGACCACTCAAACCAAAATTTGTTCTAATTTCATGCTTTCAATCATGAAATTGAACAAAACAAATTATAGATTATAAACGAAGAACTCTTACACTCAGCTAGGCCAATGAATCTTCTCGAAGCTAAAAAGACAAAAAAGTTTGTAAGGAGAAGGAGGCAGCTACAAAAAAATTTATCCCTTGGTGACGACATTTTATCATGATAAAGTTTGACAAGAGTTGTTGGCTGCCAACAATAGCAACATGCTGGGTGAAGCAGTTATCTCTGCATCATTAGAACTTTACATCAGGGAACAAATGACTCGACATTATTAATAGAAACAATTAAAAGATAGATCAAGCATTTCGACAATAACTCCAAAAAAAAAAACACAGTCATAGTATT
Organism: Picea sitchensis; assembly: GCA_010110895.2. NCBI lineage: Eukaryota > Viridiplantae > Streptophyta > Pinopsida > Pinales > Pinaceae > Picea > Picea sitchensis. The sequence continues at coordinate 316,041 of SNQJ01S0001740.1, forward strand.
GGGTAAAGTTATGTCCAAAAATTGTAATCCAATATCTCGTTTAGATCACAGGGGTAGCAATGTTTATACAAATGATTCTGATACTGTTGACAAGGCCACTGCTGCTAGCAGGAGTTCATAGCCTCAACATGGATGTCATTTAACCCACTCTAGTATTTATATTACGTCCAAGAGTTGTCCATTTATGATAAAAGCATAATGATACCTGATCAATTTAAAAAAACATACATGAGGATATTCGAACCTGGCATTGCTTCACTGTCAGCAGGCTTGTTCAGTACCTCGACGAAGTTGTCTTGGTATCATGTGTGCATTTACCCACTGCCAGTAGACATGTTCAGTGTCCCGGTAGGTTTACACACAATTCCCACACATTACAGTGCTTCAAACTCTCTAAAATCTGTTTGTAAAATTTCCAGAAACTTCTTGATATTAAGAGAGCAGGGTGATACTGAAGATTTCACAACCAGACAATGAAGGATTGATCTTTTAAGAATTATTTTTCTATTCTGATGACTTTCATCGTAATTTGGACATTAAGATTTCAGTTAAGAAATCATCTCCAGGATGGGAAAGCAATTAGAGTTGTTCTCATTAAAATAGGGACGACATTAGAAGTTTTTTAAAGATAATCGTGTTTCCCTGATATTTCAATGAAAATCGGGAACAATGATTAGACAAAAACTTACCGTAACTGATCTGAGTTTAGAACTTAATGTTCAGATGCTTTGAACTATTATCAACTATTGCTAATGAAAAATCCAATTCCCTTCAATAATGAATGATGACTTAGAAATAATTATTAGGAAAAACAAAAGTCAACGAAAAAGAAAAATAAAAACAAAAGAACACACAAACTAAAAATATTTACATGGGTGCAAACCTGACTTTTCTTAGGCGAAGTATTTCTTGAGAGACTAAAAGAAAATAGAAAAAACCTTATTAATATGAGTGCAGTCCTACTTGTGGCACCTTGGGTCAGGGTTGAATTGATAGTTCAAATTTACTTATCTATTTACTTTCCATTTAAAATTTTCGTGATGATATTGCGTTTTTGAAAAGAAATATTCAACGAAAAGCAAAGAGAAAAAGATTTAAAGTGGACTTCTCTGACAACATTCATATTATTGTTCTCTTGGCGTGCCCACTTGTGTTCATAACTGCATTATTACAAAGAGAAACAGTGAGAAATAAAACTAAAGGAAACCTACTCCTAAACCTACTATAAACTACTAAATAAATCAAAATGCCAAGTAAAATCGTATTTCCAGTGCAGCCACAAGAGCATCTTCAATCCTGCAAGTCATAGAAAGTTGAAAACCAGAATAAAAGAATGTAGTATTTGCAGATACAAAAGAAATATGTCATGCTTACCTCCTATATATTCATTTAAAAACAAAACAAGCACGATCTTACCATTGTTTTGAAACTTCTTGATGTATGAATCCCCCAACCATTCTCCACTCTTTTCATGATATGGGTCATAATGGCATGGAAGAATGTAAGTAAGTTTGGAAAACTTGTCAATATTATGGGGACCTGACATAACCATCAGCCAAGGCCGAAGTGCCCCATCCTCCTGACAATTCTCCAAGTGTTCATCAATTTCTTCACATGGAGGATTTAAAAAAATCATGTCATGCTTACTTCCTAGATATTTAGATAGAAACAAAGCAAGCACAACTTTATCTTTATTATGAAGATTTTTTAGATATGGATCTTCAAGCCATTCTAAAATCTTGTCATAAAAATTAGGATGCAAACTCATTTTGTGCTTTGTTATCTCACAAATTAACATGTCTTGATGAATCTCTAGTCTCGTGGCCTTTCGAATTCCGAAGGAAAGTCATTCATGTTCTTAGTCTTTTTATTTATAATGTTTCATAGTGATACAACAACAATAGATTATGATAGCATTGAGCGACTAATAGACTCATACCTCTTTTTAGAGATTGTCACTATTGTATATAACTCCTTTATTAATAAAGATTTTGATTTTGTTGTAATATTGTTTCATCATTCATATTGTTTATACCGATTTTATGCAATTTTTCTTTCATTCATCTTCTTTATTATAGCACATTGCACTTCGTGATTTTATGGGTTGTCCATTGGATTGCCTCTAAAATATAAATCATTGTGTTTAAAAAAAAGACATTGGTGATTGCATAGCAAGTAGGCTAAGTATTAAAGAATTGGTGAAGAGTATGGTCTTATGTACATGGTCTCATTCATTGCATTATGCTTAGTGGGTTAAGGAATAATTTAGTATTGATGTCTAAATGTGATTAAACTTGGTCAATCGGAGTTGAGAAAGAACACATACAAAAAGAGAAATGGAATGCTTTAAGCAATCCCAAAAAAGCAAAGTGAGTACTTCAAGATTTCGATGGGAAAGAATTTGAGAAAGATTAGGAAATCAAAGACACTAAGACACAAAATTGAACCTCGGAGGAAAAGACTAGGAGAGTGATCTTTGTAACATTTGAATTTTAAAAAAGTGAGTAATGCTTCATATTGAACTTTTCCTTTCAGGAAAACTTGGGATTTTCAGTTTAGAAGAGATTCAACATTTATTTGAAAGTCATCATGGTCCATGTGTCTCTCCCTATCTACATGAATAATGGGACAGTAAGACAAGAGGTCTCATATCTAGCTCTAGAGAGATTCAACAACTTCCTCAAGAATTAAGTAAGATTTTTAATGAAAAATGCAACAAACCAAAATGTGAGGAGGTAAGAGAATTAGTTCTTGAAATAGGGTTGATCTTTAAGCCTATTGTTATGTTGTGTAATCGAGGGACTCATGACACTCTTTTAGGTCATTTTGACACCCTTCGAGACCATTCAAGACAATTGTGAATAGTTTGGATGGATTAGAATGGATTTAACAAATTTTGACCAATTTTGGGTCATGTACTTTCGAGGTCAATTTCAAGGCTTAAGCAACATTTTTTACTTGAAAACTCTTCAAACATAGTTCTTGACTCTAGACATTATTCTTCTCGTTGAGAGCTTTCTATTGGCACAAACAACGCCCAATTCCAAGTTCATATATAGGAGTAATGGTCCCAACAAGTTGAGCATCAATTTTATACCTCAATTCCCTTGACTCTTGGGCTTTCACTCGTCTTGTCTTTTTTTTTTTTGCTCTAAGTGTATATCATATTTATAACTAAATAAGGGCTTTGGCCACTTGTATGAAGCTTTTGCATGCATCTCCTTGTAGAGATTGTAATACCTCAATGCCCTTGACTCTTGGGCTTTCTCTTGCCTTGTCTCTTTATTTTTTTGGTTGTACGTGTATATCATATTTATAACTGAATAAGGGCTTTGCACACATGTATAAAGATTTTGCATGCATCTCCTTGTAGAGATTGTGATACCTCAATGCCCTTGACTCTTGGGTTTCCACTCACTTTATTTCTTTATTTTTTGTTGTTGTAAGTATACATTGTATTTATAACTAAACAAGGGTTTTGCCCATTTGTATGAAGCTTTTGGATGCATCTTTTTGTAGAGATTGTGATACCTCAATGCTCTTGACTCTTGGGCTTACAGTTGCCTTGTCTTTCTATTTTTTTGTTTGTAAGTGTATATTATATTTATAATTAAATAAGGGCTTTGTCCACTTGTATAAGGCTTTTGCACCCATCTCCTTATAGAGATTGCGACCACAATAGATCTTAGTCGGTTTTAAATATAAATCAACATATATTGTTTAACTATTTATGATATCAATTTATCATTATATTTAATAATCTTTTTTTTGTTGTTATTATACATTCAATCTCTATTAATCTTTATTATCGATATATTATCCATTGAATTTTCACTCAATCTATAATATTATGCTTATTATGCCATGGTAATTAAAAACTAGAAAATTAGTTCATCAAATTATGTTCAGATATTATCTTATCATCACATATTCAAGTGGGCTAAGCACTGAAGAATCAATTATGAAGTTAAGAACTAAAGAATTAGTATTAAACGTGTGTTTAGTGGTTTGTTCCTATTGCTTGCCTCAAATTATGTTGATATAAAGGGCATGTTCTTACTTATCAAATAACATTCTATGTAACTACCTAATCGGTTAAGGTAGGGAGAATTGGTTATGTTTAGGTACAATAAGCGCATGGTCGTACGTATCCCAATTACATTGTGTGAGGTGGGTTAGAGAGTATGAATTAGTTGTACGGAGATCACAACATGATACCAACTCCATTTGTCAGGAAAAAGTGTTAAAAAATAAATCAAACAAAGACATGCATGTTTTTTAAAATATTCAATTCTAGATGATTTTGAGAATGAGTACAACTTTGCCCTAACCTTAGTTTTGAGAAGGGTAACATAAAATCAGACAAAAAAATTCACTATGTGTCAAAACTTGAAATAAATCATTTGATAGTGATTCAGCAACATAGCCTTCTACATGATTCAATTATGTTTATACGTTGAATATATATATATATATATCTTTTTTTCTTAAATTATTTTCATCTATCATAATTGATTTGAAAATATATATATATATTTTTTAATTATTTTCATAATTGCATCATAATTGCTTTGAAAATATATATATATCTTTTTTTTTTAAATTATTTTCATATATATATATATATATATATATATTATAGTTGTAAGGAAAGCATTTTCAACATCTTTAAAATTTGATTCTGATTTTCCCGGAACTTGAGAACTAGTAGGGAACGTTCCAAATTGACTAAGCTTGGAAACTAGTTTTAGAAATAAAAAGCTTTAAATTAAAATTCTATTAAATTAAAATGTAATGTTTTTATTCCATTATTACAAATACATGATTTATTACAAAATTTTCACTGTATTTATTTAAAATATCACTATAAAGTAAAGACTAAACTACAATAAATATTATTAAGAAAAAAAAATAATACTACTTACTTTATAGTTGTGGATATGAAAAATTTGTAATGCATGTGTGTTTTACTTCCAGCCCACACTAAACATGAAAGTAGAATAAATCAATACCCTATCCATGGAAAGCATTTGCTCCAGTTTGTTGTTGCTATCAACCAACCATATCATTGATTTTTATTGTATTTCCAAATTACAAGAGTATCACTATTTAGCTTTTTCCAATCAAAACAAGAATAATGCTTCAAATTTACAAAGATGTTTGAAGTTTATATATGTAAAGTTTAATTTTTAAAAGATGTTAAAACTTTATATATGTATTTTCAATTTTGTTTCTCATTTTCTAATAGAATCTTTATGGATGTTAAACTTTCAATATTGTGTTAAATATATTCATATAATTATTAGTACAAATTAAATTAGTAATTTTGATATTGTAGTTGTTATTTGTTAATATTTTTTATTTTTTTAATATATAGTATTGTTATTCACAACTTCAACGTTCTCATTTTTCTTAGAACCATTTGACATTTGCAAATAAGAAGAAATACAATTCTCATTTCACTTTATTTTTTTGGAAAATTTCCAATAATTAATTAAATAAACTTTTAGTCAAATTTATTAATACAATTTAATATGGTTATATATTTTAAATTTAAAAAAAAAAAGGACCTTCTTAATATTCCCAACATCTTCACATCTTTTGAATGTTTTTGATAATATTAATTGGTGTTACTCGAATTATAATGTTTTGATCATGTTGGTGTTTTTTTAATGGAAATATTAAATTGAGAATAGTATTATTACACATTATAAACAAATTCTTAAGAATTTATGGTCTTGATAGAAAATGTGTATTCAATTTTTTTTAAGAAATATCTTTGAGATGCAATGAATTGATATTGTAATCAATTATTAATAAAAGATTGAGTTGATGAAACTATTTTTATAAAATTCGATTATTTCAATTTTTAAATAATCATACCAAAAACTCATTTTTTTTGGATTTCCTGTCATGACAACAATTACATTATCATTAAAATGTATCATCATTTAGTGTTACTTTCAAGTTCTTTACATATATGTATAATTGAGGTTTTAAATAGTTTGGTGGGTTAGTTGGGTGGTTGAGAGTTATGAAGAGAAAGAAAAAGGTCTTAGGGTCAAGTCCTTAAGTTAGTTGTCTCTATATAGGTGGGTCTTACTCTATGTCCTTGCTGAATCAACATATAATAGTTTATGTGACCCACTTTACATTGGGTGCCATCCTCAAAATGAGAGATAGTGTCCAAGTAAAAAAACTGAGATTTAAATGTTTTTTTTTATTTTTCTGGGGGACGTTAGGAACTACTTCTTTAATTATAGAAATGATGACATTACCTATAAGAGCACATTTATGATTACTTGCTCTTAGATTATGATTACACTTGATTTTTTGTTGGATCAATTTTATTTTCTATATTCAAATAAGTTTGATATTGAATCATTTTTCCTCCCAAAAAATTGATACGTTTACAGAAAATATGAAAAAAGGAAGATAAGGGTTCTTGACAAATAACATGGAAAAACAAAAAAAAAAATAGTTTATATGAACTACTACGATTCTTCTACTAGAAATAACTATCTGTTTCCATATCATGTGGGTTAAGTAGTAACAAATTGAATGCATCTACTCTAGTAATGATCGTGAATACTCCACCCATTCCATAAAGTATTTGGCTTGGTCTAATGACAAAGGCTCAAAATTTGAAATATCCTTTCGTAGAAGCCATGCTAGATCTATTACATATTGAGAAGGATAAAAAACATTTTATGTGTAAACTTTTCAACACTTAAAGTATATGAATCTATGTCGGTTTACAAAAATGAAGTGTCATTTATGCATGCATGTATGTGTGAATAATAATAGGAATAATAACATATACACTTATTTTGGGATATCTTGGAATAGATTCTACAATTGTAAATCCCCGTTCCCTCTTTTATTCCTCCAATGAAATGCACATCTCAAGGAAACCCACCAAGCACTTCCCCTCATTCTGAGGATGGTACCTAGGGTAAACCGATTGGATGTTGTTTTGGAAAACTAACCCGGTGGGGACATCGAGTGAGGCCCACAATATTCAGAGAGGTAGCCAACTTGAGGACTTGACCTCACGACCTCTTTCTTGTAGTGCATATCACTCAACTACTTGAGCTAACCCATCTGGCTATCCCCCTTCCCTCTTATCCCATATTGGATACAAAAATTATTATAAGACATCATATAAGCCCCAATATACTCTTATCCTTATGCCAATGGGGGCATCCACTGATATATTGCTCCTCTTACTAACATATAGTTGTTGTGAGTTGATAATTCATGCTTGCTCAATGTTCCCCTTCCTCCTTTGCGTGACACATGGCATGAACAAAAGTAAAAATAATAATAACATTTTTCCCAACTTTCCCCTCTCTCCTAAGTTGTGTGTATGTGTGTGTGAATAATAACATTAATAATAAAAGTTGAATACACATATATGGCACATGGCATAAATAAAAATGAAAATAATAATATCAATTTGTTTAACTTTCCCCTCTCTCCTAAATTGTATGTGTGTGTGAATAATAACATTAATAATAAAAGTTGGATACACCTATCTTGTAACATATTGAAATATCTTTTAAAAGTGTAAAATCCCCCTCCCTTCCTTCTTTTTGACATTACGTGTTACATGATTTCCATCTCACATTGTAATAACATCTCACTTTTCTCACTACACTAAAGTAAAAGATAAGGAAAATTTAAAACCACTTCCTTATTACCTATTGTCACAACGATATAGGGTGTTTGCTTGAATCTTGTTATATCATGCACCTCTTGAGGGCGTGCGGTACCATGACCGTTCAATCTTGGTGGTTTGACCAGCCCAAGTTTACTTGGCCCAGACTACGCCTCACTCAAGGCGCACCCATACTCTGCCTTGAGCTTACTCATGTCATCTTTTTTCCTAATAGAGAAAACAAACAAGCGACCATCGACGCTCTGCCTGCATGTTCTACTTACAACCATACTTAATTAAATTATGCAATAAGCTACTTGTTTGCTCATATAACATAGCAATCACATGTAATGGAATGACACAAGTATATGAATGAACTGGGCGACACACATTGTGCCTAACACCTAAGTTTATTTAGACAATGTAAGTTACATTAAAATATATAAAGGAGCGTATAGCTCAGTTACATATATAATGACCTTAACAGTGCATGAGACCACCTCAAAAAATACATGATATTGAGTCGTGTGACAGGTCAAGACAAACTTTGCCATCCAAGTATGCCTATCACACTATATCTGCCCCCTTCGTCCCTGAACTCAACTCTTCTTAAGTCACCCTTTGGTCGACTCTCTAGAAATCTACAGTCATCCTCACCTCTTGTCGAGGCTTTGTGCTACTTCTCACACTTCATCTCAACTTTTGGCCAAACTCCACCCTAGACCTCCATCAACACACTATCCACTGAATGTCACCATAGAGCCACAGATCCTCCATCACACAGATGTGCCCAGATCTACCCCTGACCACCTTTGTTGGTTCTTCCCAGACCTACGATGCACCCAACTCCAGAATTATGTAACACTCTAAATCTCAGTTCGTTCAAAACACCAATTTGTTTGCCGATCAACTTGCCTCAAGGTGACTCACCCCCTCCGATGTCTTCATTGTATATTCTGTTAGCACTAGGAATCACCCTCAGACTGTAATGAGGATAAGCCCAGTACCCATCAGTTTATACAGTAAATGTAAATGAGTTTTAAGGGGGTCAAATGGATAAGACTCGAGATAATAACGTTCTAACTCGGAAAATCTGAGATGACATGCACAAGCAATTGAGGTCTTGTATCAACTTCAGTCAGTAAGTTGGAGTAAAGGTGAATAGGAGGAAGACTTTGGTGAGGAGAGTGTAGAGGTTCGTTGTGGACATCAGGTCTTCCAGCAGCCTAAGGAGAAAAAACTTAAACACAAGATCCTCTTGAATTCAAATCTCAAAGAAACTGAAAGAAATTATAACATCACTATAATCAAACATTCATCATAATACAATTACAACAATCCATGTGAATCAGTCATTCATGAACTCTCTCAGTATCATAGGCAAATAAGATGGAGTACGAAAGATGACTTAGATTAACCAAGATGTATCAAAAACAAATACATAACCATAGAACCAGTGTTCTTCATCAAAAGTTTACAATACGGGAGCACTAGCTCAACCCTTCGATCTTTACAAAATATCAAAAGTGCCTATATATAAGCAGAACTGTTGCAACCATCAAGAGTGTGATTGGATTGCTGCATTCAAAGTTTTCAGACGGCGTCTGCTCTATCAGACTATGCAGATAGTCTTATGTTGTTAGACACGAGCTCTAAATCTGCCAGTCTTTCTGGCTTTCCATTTATGTGCTGAGACGAGGTTTTAGCCACCTCCCTCAGTTTCAATAATTGTCTTCATCGGGATCAGAACAGGGCTTGACATCCATGAATACTCCAGGTGGAACCAACGACTTTTTTCGGGTCAATCCTGACGCCTCGAGGCCATGCAAATCTTCTTCTGTGGCCAATACACTTAATTCGATTTGAGGGTGGTTTGACTGTGCAAACCCAAACATTTTTGTTTCCCTTTGGAAATCATGGGCAGAATGCCACATGATTTACAACAAAATGCTCCTGAGATCATATCTGAATCATTGTTTGATTCCAATGAGATATGCTGCAAATTCTTGTGATAACATCTGGCTCCACAAGGGATGGCATGCTCCCTGCGAGCTGCCAAGAACAAGTAGTTCCAGTGCCTTAGTTGTTGGGCTATGGAGTCATGCTCAGAAAACATCTTGCTGAAGGCAACAGACTGAGAACTTAAACTATTCTATTTTAAAATAAAAAACAAACACACCTGATCCCAAGGGAGCTTATTTATGTACAAAACCTAAACTATCTGACTTTTACAATGGGCTAGGTGAAGGCAAACTTCCACCATAGCCATTCAAACTGTTTGATAACTGAATCCTTCGCTTCACCACAAATGATCCATAAGAAACAAGGAAAGTGTGATAGCTGGCTAATTTCATTCTTATGATCACTCATATTACCTTCAAATGTTGATAAAAAGATCAATCCTGCATGCTCCAAAGCATTTGAAAAGTGAAACTTTATGTATTCATCGACAGGGTCATGAAACTGAAGGCAACACATGATTAACTTATGAAAGGTTACCTTCACTGTTTCAAAACTGCTGACAGCTTGCTTGATGTCCTCTACAAGCACACTTGATTGAATGACAACCACAAGCATCTGTGGCTCAAATAACTGCTTACTATGAATTGTAGGTACAAGTGGAAGAAGGATGGACGTAGGTGGTTGCTGATCCATTGATGACTATGGATTTATTTCGCACTGCGAATAAACGATCTCTTCACGTTCCTCAACTAAGGGCTGCTCCCGATCAAAACTTTGGGTTATGTCTTCTATGACAAGGCCAACCTCTGCATCATCCTTAATGTCTTCATAGTGATCAAATATAAGATAAGCTCGCTGCTCATCATCACTAGAATATTTATCAAAAATGGGCTGCCCTTCACATCTATGATCAACCTTTAAAACAATAATTTCATCAAGAATATAACTATTAAAAATATCCATTTCAAGAATAGTAGTAATTGTTGCTTCGAGCTGTTCATACACATGATTTTCATCAAGACAGGGCTGCTCATTGATACCTGCTTCAAAGAAAAAATCATCCACAGTMTTTCCTTCATAGGGACAACAAGTAAAACCCCCCTCATGTTCAGAGTTGATATGATACTGACCTTGAATCCTGCCACAAGCTCAGAGGTTCTCCTCCACTTCCTCAACATCCATGAACAACTGTGATAAAGATGTAGATTTTCTTTCCCTAAGATAAAAAACAAGGTCAGAGTGYTGTGACACTATGTAATACACCATGGCAACGGTCTTAGAAGGTTTAATTTCCAGGGGCATGTTGCAATACAAGCTATGAAACCTTCGATTAAAAGCAAACAKAACTTCCCTTTTTCCCCTTCTCAAAGTAGTGAACTCATGTAGGTATTGATCAAATGACTTTTCTCATCCCAATACCTTAAAAATGTATTGCATAATTCAACCCAGGAACCAATGGAGTCAGCTCTCAAACTCTTAAACCATACACCAACATCTCCTAACAAGGATTTGGAAAACAACCTCATGGTAACATCGTCATAAATTATCTCAAACTGATCAATAAAGTTCTCGAAAGTCTCCACATGCCTCACAACTGTAACATGATCCTCTCCAGAAAAATGGGGAAAGTACTTAAAGAAATCAGCAGGATAAGGATGAAGATGATATGGAAGCTTTAAAGGTTTAAACAACATGTCTCTGATTCTAGTTTGAAAACTAGTGGGTTGAATATGAGGCTTATCACACTGATGGAAAGGCTCAATAGTAACAGCAGGATGTGATGAGATTTGAGGAGGTAGTGAATTAGTTTCATCCTCCTCAGGGCTGCAAGGGTGATTGAGTTCAGGAGGGGTTTCAATATGAAGCTCATCTTTATGAGTAGCTTGAGTTGAGGATATAATATCAACATCTACAACACAGGAAGAAAGAAGGTCTTCTTCTTCCAAGGATGTATATATAAAGGAAGGTTGATGATCGACCGAATAAACAAAACACAATATGATCCTCTTTATATGTGAAGGGAAAAACAAAAATGAGCTGATAAAGAGTAGAAAAAGTTCATGAAGAAAGATCATAAGCTGATATCTAGTCATTCCCTTCATATTTATGTTAGTAGGATCCTCCCCATTGGAGTCTCTGATTGTGGAGTCATCGGGTAGATGGTTACAGTCAATTTTCTGTATCCCTCTCTTGTCTACCATCAAGAGTTGGATCTATGTCGTTCTTCCCAGGGAGCTCTTCAATCTGCTCAAATCTGTCCTCGGCAATGATGCCATTTATGTTAGCACTAGGAATCACCCTCATACTATAATGAGGATAAGCCCAGTACCCATCAGTTTATACAGTAAATGTAAATGATTTTTAAGGGGGTCAAATGGATAAGACTCGAGATAATAACGTTCTAACTCAGAAAATATGGGATGGCATGCACAAGAAATTGAGGTCTTGTATCAACTTCAGTTAGTAAGTTGGAGTAAAGGTGAATAGGAAGAAGAATTTGGTGAGGAGAGTGTAGAGGTCTTCTGTGGACATCAGGTCTTCCAACAGCCTAAGGAGAAAAAAACTTAAACACAAGATCCTCTTGAATTCAAATCTCAAAGAAACTAAAAGAAATTATAACAACACTATCATCAAACATTAATCATAATACAGTTACAACAATCCATGTGAATCAATCATTCATGAACTCTCTCAGTATCAGAGGCAAATAAGATGGAGTAAGAAAGTTGACTTAGATTAACCAAGATGTCTCAAAAACAAATACATAACCAGAGAACCAATGTTCTTCATCAAAATTTTGCAATACAGGAGCACTAGCTCAACCCTTCGACCTTTACAAAATATCAAAACTGCCTATATATAAGCAAAATTGTTGCAACCATCAGGAGTGTGATCGGATTGTTGCATACAGGAGCACTAGCTCAACCCTTCGACCTTTACAAAATATCAAAACTGCCTATATATAAGCAAAATTGTTGCAACCATCAGGAGTGTGATCGGATTGTTGCATTTGAAGTTTTAAATCGGTGTCTGCTCTGTCAGACTGTGCAGACAGTCTTCTGTTGTCAGACGCGAGCTCTAAATCTGCCAGTCTTTCTGGCTTTCCATTTATGTGCTGAGACAAGGTTTCAACCACCTCCCTCAGTTTCAATAACTGCCTTCATCGGGATCAGAATGGGGTCTGGCATCCATGAATACTCCAGGCGGCACCAACAACTTTCTTCGGGTCAATCTTGACGCCTCAAGGCCATGCAAATCTTCTTCTGTGGCCAATACGGGCACAACAGGTGGCTCAACTTAATTCGATTTGAGGGTGGTTTGACTGTGCAAACCCAAACATTTTCGTTTCCATTGGGAAATCATGGGCATAATGCCACATGATTTACAACAAGATGCTCCCGAGGTCAGATCCAAATCACTGTCTGATTTCAATGAGATATGCTGCAAATTCTTGTGATAACATATTCCACAAGGCAACATGAGTCACTTGGAGCGATTCAACTCCTTGAGAGGATCTCACCTCCTTTCACTGAATCCACACCTTAAACCTATTGCTCTATGCAAGTGTGAGCTTGTTCGTTGATGTCCTTTTGTAAGTATGCCCATCCAATATGTGTGTGTGTGTCTGTGTGTGTGTATGTGCTCCCTCTGTGGAAAGTCACATTGTTTGGATAGGTGGACGTGTCATTCCAACCGAGCTCCCCTTCCTTTCCATGTTGTCGTGTGTCATGAATGCACCAACCCACAGGGCGCCCCACACTTTTCCTTATCGTCTCATATCTTAAGCGCGTTGACCCTCCGGGAGCCCCACACCTTGCCACACCATGTCATTCCATGGGCGCATTGCTCCATCGAACACACACGCTATGTCATGCCAATCCCCTGACCTGGTCATGCACATCCACTCTACGAGTCTAGCTGACTCGTCGCAGTGCATGCATTCCCAAGTCTCTGACTTGTCTCTAAAGTGTGTTTTGGCCCATCTTGCCTTGTTTGCAACGCAAGTCACCCACACGCCTACCAAACCGTGCACAAGGTCACTTGTGTGACAAGGTGTCATGGTGAGTCCCTTGGTGCTTTGGGTGCCCGAGGTGTCCCGACTCACCAATGCCAAAAAGAAAAGTGGCTATATAAGAATGGGGCGTGCTCATATTCATTTAACAACCAAAAGTTTTGCATCTCACCTCGGTGGGTGAAGGTGTTGCACACACCCTCCTCGCGGAACACCTTACATCCTCCCCCACCTAGAGTTGTTGTCATCCTCAACAACATCCAAAAAAATATGACATCTCCAAGTCTCTGCATGAACTCGTGCTTCCATTGCAACTTCAATGCTGGAAACACCAAGTTTCATTCTAATTGGAAATCCCCAAATTTTGTCAAGGTGGAAACCCCAAGTTTTCAAAAAAAATACAGTCTTTGCAACCACACACAGTCATCCACACTCCTCTCCCAAATTTGTAGTGCAACCATTTTCCCCACCCCCCTGGTATTGGAAGGGTGTCTCCCTCCCAACTATGTCTACAATGCTTCAAGTCTGTTGTTGTCCTACTATGATGCCTGTATTGCTTTTTTGCAACTTGTCTTCACTTGCTACTACAAAAAAAGTTTCTAAGTGTTCAACTATTGCAACCTCCTGCGACATCAATACTTCAACCAACTTAGTCATGTCTCTGCACATTGCTATAGCCTCAAGTCTTTCACTGGCCAGGTGATTAGTCCAACCGTCATGTCCAGTTCTTGAAATGTACTTCCTCATGCCTGAACTTATACTTTTATGTTTGTCTCTCCATCATGTCATCCAACTCCAAAGACACCAAGGCAAGGTCGCACTTGCCTCCCCACTACTACTGTCATCATCCAATTTCATCAAGAATTTCTTTCTTCTGCATCATCTAAGTATCCCACAAACGAATCATTGTACATCTGGATTCCGACCCCTTTGTTATGTCGTTGCTCACTAAATCGTACGAGTTCCAAACTGGTTGGACGACTAGTCCAACCGCCTTATTCACTCGTACGAAGGCACACCTCCATGTTGAAAGTTGGTATCCTCCGTTTGCAACTCGACTCATCCACACAATGTCTCCCCAAGGAAACTCCTTTTCCCTATCGCGCTGTGATGTCACTCCAAAACAATGTCTTCCTCTGACTTCCTAACTTCATCATCTACTCTACTACAAAAGTTGTTGTCACTTCCTCCCATTGTCACACCCAACTCATCCCACATCCAAGTCATGTGAAATTCAAAGAAATCACTACATGTCTACCACCCATGTGACCAACCAAATCCGTTATTGCACTCATCCAACAAACTATAGGATCCCTGGACCACGTTGTCACTGCTACAACTATGCCCTCCATGGCACCATGGTTCACTGACAAGTCTTCCCAAGTCTAGTGTGAGTCTAGCTTCATCGGTCAATCTCCCATCCTCTATGTCACCTATTTATAAAATGCTTCAAGTTCGCAAGTCTCGCAAGTCCAACAATCTTCACCACACTAATACTCCATTTGTGTTGTGATCTAACCCATCCTTGTGATCCTCTGATTTATGTAGGTCATCAACTCCCTCCAGAGGTGTCTCAATGTACTATCCAAAGTGCTCCAAGAAAAACGAGTCATCATTGCTCACTTTTGTCTCTCGGAATGAACCAACTTGCTTCTGTCCAAGTTGTTTCATCCTCTAGATCTTTGTTGTGATGATCAAGTCATCACATGATGACTCAATAAAACTAGCTAAGGCGCCCATGCTCCAATACACCTCATCCATCCTCTCAAACAAGGCACAAGTCTCACTGTCTTCTTCATCGAAACGAGCCCTCCAATGCACCTCATAAAAGAGATAGGCAACAATCCAACTCATCTCCATGTTTGTAACCAAATCTGCATAAGTCCACCTCTAAACTCGCCCAAGCAAGTCACTCCAAGTCCTCATCTGCATTGCCCACACCAGGGTGCTCCAAACTGTTTCATGACTCCAATGGAGATCACAATACTTGAAACTCTCCCAAGTCTACGGTGAATTAATAGGTTGCACTTTTCCTTCACCAAGTCTCCTCATATCCCTCCAAAGAACCCATCACGACAACTTGGATGTTGCAAAGAACTCGAAACAAGCATGCTCGTTCACAACATCTCCGACAACCCCATGGCTCAAGTCACCATGATGTCCCAGATCTGTGACTCACCCCAAACCACCAAGTTTGATTGGTAAATGAACCTCCTTGCTATGGTTGAAGAGTAAGTCCATCCACATCAAAACACGACTAAGTCACAAACAATGACATGCCCAAGTCACTCCACTCCAACCGAACTCTTCGTTTGCACCTTGGTTATCTTTGTCACCAAGGCACCAAGCTCCACAACACACCCTGTCACATCAACTCGTTGCTGCAACCCAAGGTCTGCAACAACTACGTATGGTGAATCCCAACCTAGACATGTCTCAGCTAAGTACACTCGAACTATTTGCGCCAAGTCTCCAACTCGGCTCTGCAATATTCAAAACTCTGTCTAAGTCACTTTCTCCATGCAACCAACCGAATTCATCTCCACTGCCCTGCCATCTCCACACCTTGACTACTTCCACATCAAGGCACCATACACACACTGCCCAACTGCGAAGTCATATTGTTGCTAACTGACTTGTGTAATTCTGCAAAGAGTCACCTCATCTGAAGGTTGCAGTAGACCTCATTCACCCAACAACCCAACTCGACTCAATTTTTGTTCCTAGTAGTGCACGACATGAATATTTCATGATGAAAATGTACCCAACCAACTGCCTTTTGACCCAAATTGTGCTCTGATACCAATTGTCACGACCCTAAAGGGTGCCTGCTCAAATCTTGTGATATCGTGCACCTCCTAAGGTCGTGCGACACCATGATTATTCAATCCTGGTGGTCCAACCAACCCAAGTCTACTTTCCCCGAACTATACCTCACTCAAGGCACACTTATACTCTACCTTGAGCTTACTCATGTTATCTCTATTCCTAAAAGAGAAAACGAACAAGCAACCCACTGACGCTCTGCCCACATGTTCTACTTACAACCATACTTATTTAAATTATGCAATCGCCTACTTGTTTGCACATATAACATAATAATCACATGTAATGGAACAACACAAGTATATGAATGAACTGGGTGGCACAAGTTGTGCCTAACACCCAAGTTTATCTAGATAGTATAGCTCGGTTACATATATAATGACCCTGACAATTCATGAGACCACCTCACAAAATACATGATACCAAGTTGTACGACAGGTCGGGATGAACTCCATCACGCAAGCCTATCCATCACATTATCTTCATTCCCTTCGTCCTCGAACTCAACTCTGCCCGAGTCGCCCTTTGGTCGACTCTCTAGAACTCTGCAGTCATCCATGCCTCTTGTCGAGTCTTCATGCTGCTTCTCACACTTCATCTCAACTTCTGGCCAAACTTCACCTCAGACCTCCATCGACACACTGTCCACCAGATGTCACCATAGACCCGCAGATCCTCCATCACATAAACGCACCCATATCTCCCTTGACCACCTTTGCTAGTTCTGCCCAGACCTGTGGTGCGCCGAACTCTAGACTTCTGTGACACTAATCTCAGTTTTTCCAAAACACCAAGCCGCCCGCTGGTCAACTTGCCTCAAGGTGACTCGCCCCCTTTGTTGTCTTCATTGCAGACTCCACAAGGTATGACGAATCGCTTGAAGTGACACGACTCCTTGGGAGGAGATCACATCTTTCACAGAATTCGTGCCTCAGACCTATTACTCTATCCAAGTGTGATCTTGTTCATTGATGTCCTTTTGCAAGTCTACTCGTCCAATATATATACACATGCTCCATCCATGGACAATCACATCATTTGGATAGGCAGACATGTCGTTCCAACTGAGCGCCCCTTCCTTTCCTTGTTGTCGTGTGCCTTGGGCACGCCAACCCATTGGGTGCCCCACACTTTTTCTTATCGTCTCGTCTCTTGGGCACGTCGACCCTCTGGATGCCCCACACCTTGCCACACTATGTCGTGCCATGGGGGCAATGCTTCATCGAGCGTCCACACTCTATCATGTCGATCCCCTGACCTAGGTGTGTGTGTCCGCTTGACGAGTCTAGCCGATTTGTCGCGACGCATGCACACCCAAGTCTCTGACTTGTCTCCAAAGTGCGTTTTGGCTCATCTTGCCTTGTCCATGACGCAAGTCACCCACTCGCCCGTCGAACTATGCACAAGGTCGCTTGTGTCACAAGGCTCCTTGCCAAGGTGTCATGACGAGTCCCTTGGTGCATTAGGCGCTTGAAGTGTCCCGACTCACTGATGCCAATAAACAGTTCCTATATAAGAATGGGGCGCACTCATCTTCATCCAACAACCCCAAGTTCTACATCTCACCTAGGTGGATGAAAATGTTGCAAGCACCCTCCTCGCAAAAATCCTTACACTTATATTCTTATAAAAAAAACACTACATAAATAATGATTAAACTTTTTCCATTAAAATTAAAAAATATTAAGAATTTTGAAAAAAATCGTTCCTACATCCAACCCATCTTTTAAAAAAAATAATCCTTTACACATCTTAAATGTAAAATTTAAAGTCCACATAAAAATCCTTCACACATCTTTAAAAAAAAAAATCCTTTACACATCTTAAATGTAAAATTTAAAGTCCACATAAAAATCCTTCACACATCTTAACTGTGAAAGTTAAAGTCCACATAAATCAAACAAAATCAATCACCAATTAAAAAATTCCAACATAAAAAGTTTGAGATTTAGGTTGAGGAGCAAGTTGGTGAAAGTATCTCTTACCAATTTAATTGCAAATCCCAAAGTAGTCATCATTATTCTTAGTGGACACGTAAGAGGGTTCTATCCAAAATAGTACAAATGACATATCCCCAAAGTGTAAACAAAATCAATCACCAATTAAAAAATTCCAACATAAAATGTTTGAGGTTTAGGTTGAGCAGTAGGTTGGTGAGAGTTGCCCTTACCAATTTAATTGCAAATCCCAAAGTATTCATCATTATTGACGTAATAGAGTTCTATCCAAAATAGTACAAATGACATATCCCCAAAGTGTAACCTTTTTCAAAGAAAGGTTTTCATAATCTTAATTTTTTAATATATTAATTAATTATTTTTTCTTATATTAATATATTCAATCATAATATACATTCCATTTTACTTATATAAATAATAAATAAGATTATTTTTTCTTTATCGATTAATCATATTCAATCATGATTCACAACTTAAAGAATTATATAACAAAATAATATACATTCCATTTTATTTATATAAATAATAAATAAACAATAAAATAAGATTATTTTTTCTTTATAGATTAATCATATTCAATCATGATTCACAACTTAGAGAATTGTGTAACAAAATAATATTAGTCAAAGTTTTTTTTTTTTTCAAATCTTTTATTCATAAAGCATTGGACTCTATATCTCGAGAAAATTGTAAAGGTGGTAATGTTTATATATATATATATATATATATATATATATATATATATATATACTATACATATATATATATATATATATTACATTATTGGGTTGTTTAGAAAATTGTAAATTGAGTTAATATATTATCAATTACTTGAATTGATCACTATTAATATACTAGCAATTGTTTAAAAAATTGGGTTGTTTAGAAAATTGTAAATTGAGTTAATATATTATCAATTACTTGAATTGATCACTATTAATATACTAGCAATTGTTTAAAAAAATGTATAGACATAAAGTAAGAAAAAATATTGTATAAAAATTAATAATTAGATTTAAAAATATTTATTTATTTAATGTTTTTATGATATTTATAATAATAACTATATAAACAATAATATAAAATTTGATAAATTTATAATAATTTAATTAATTAAAAATATTTATTTAATTATATTTTTAATGATATTATGATAAACCTATTAATATTTAATTACAGGAATTAAAATGAAATGTAATTAATTACCCTATTTTCTTAAAAAAAAAATTATGAAATAATTTGTTAATATAAATAACATCTTAAAAAGTAATAATAATAATAATAATCCTAAAGCCTTTTTTATAACATGATCTATTTGAATGGATAAAATATGAAAAGCTAAATAAATTTCGAAAAAATTAATTTGGGGTCACCTCCTTTCTTACTATGAAGGCATGGCATCTAAAAATGGGAAACCGATAATTTGTAATAATTTAGTATTAAACTCTCTTGGCATGGCATCTAAAAATGGGAAACCGATAATTTGTAATAATTTAGTATTAAACTCTCTTGATGTGCTTGATTCATAAATTATTATATATTTACATTCATTTTATTAATTACAAGTCACTATTTTTTTTTATTTTTTTTGAACCAGGTCCAGAACTGCGAAGGCGAACCAGGCGACTATGGATGCCCTTCACCCTTACCCAGCCGTTTACCAACCGTCCACTTGACCGCTCTACTGATAGCTATCATCTACTTTAGAGCTGCTCTCTGTCGGGTGCATTATTTTGAGTCCGTGGTCTTTTGAGGTAACTGTTTTTCGATGTTTCTCACTGTCTGGCTCTGACCTCTTCTAGAATCTACCTACACCTTATATTCTGAGGTTAGTTTACAACATCTGCCATACACGTTTCTTTTCTATTTCCCTTCCATCATTGCACTTGTCCTCGAACCTCTGATCAACATTGCTCACGAACAGGGACCCGGGACCACAGACACCCTGTAGTTTTTATTTGGGGGTTGGCTGACACTTACCGTTTGTTCTCATTATCAACTACTGATCCTCCTTTTACAGCCATCTCTTATAACTTACAGTTCCTTGATAGGATACTCTCTATAGTTTTTTTTTAGAGTGCTCTATAAGCTCTTTGTCTTTTACTGTCTCGGGGCTGGTCCCGGTTTACACACTCCACTTGCTCGAGCTCTGATTTCTACTATTTGCCTTTACAGACTGACAAAACTCTTTTCGAGACCCTTTGAGTGGGCAGGCCGGAGACTTGTTCTACCATTACTGCCCCTTGTCACGGACCTGTTGCCTCCTATATACCTACAACCCAACCACACTGTTTCTTGGGCCCATTTTCGCACTGTCACCCACCTAAGAGAAAAGAAAGTGGACCTCTTAGTCATCCTTATGGATTCTCTGACCAACCAATTGTTGCCTCCTTCCGATGAGACTATTTGGGAACAGGAAGGTTTTTTTGAACAAATAGACTTACTTTCTGCCAGGTCTCAGTCCTTTCCCGCCAAGACATCTCTCTCAAATAAGCCTTTTTCTATTCCAGTCCATTCACTTCCAACTCCAGAAGAGCTGGACAGCAACATCCATACAGCTGGTGGCTCGAGATCTCCGCTACTTTCCTTACCTACAGCCTTTCCCAAAGCTACCCACACAGTACTTAGAGCTCCCGCCGTTAGAAAGGCTTGGAAGGCAAAAAAGAAGATTTCCAGACTTGTGCTGGGGGATGGAGTTGGTTTCGAAAATCTCTGTAAAATGTCAACCTGCTCCCTGGTAGGAAGACTTTCATACAAAAGCTTATGTACACAGAAGATGGCTGTCTGGATAACCACTAACTGGGTGCCTCTCATAGGCTACTCTCCTGAAGTACTATATCTAAAGAGTGGTTGGGTAGGCTTCCATTGCAGGACACCTAAAGACGCAACTCTTCTACTCTCATCGTTCTGGGTCTTTGATGGAAGCAGTCTCATGTTGAAGCGCTGGAGGCTGGCATTTAACCCGGATACAGAATACTTCCAGCTAAGACACTTGTGGGTCTTACTTCCGGGCCTCCCCCTTCACCTTTGGAATGCAGAGGCCTACAGAGCGATTGGAGACTCTCTTGGAAGGTTCATAGCACTTGACTCTAAATTATTGGACAGTCCCTCGAGAAAAATGGGGAAAGTACTGGTGGAAATGGACATTACTACAGGTCTACCGGAAACATTAGAAATCTCTTGGCGAGGTCGCAAGTTTCAACAGTCCCTGGACTTCATGGGGATCCCCTTCCGGTGCAACAACTGTCATGAAACGGGTCACCTTTGGCGCTCATGCCTGGGTAAGTCTACTCCTGAACAATCCGATGAAAGAGATCTTCTCATTAATCCACCCGAATATGTAGACTCTGACCCCTCCCTCGACTTCCTGGAGGTACCTCCCACTTACCCTCGCCCTGTTTCTGGACCTACTGACGCACCCTTATAAAAAGTTTCCCAGATCTGCCCATCACTTTTCTCGACTCTCACTGAGGCAGAAAATCTCTCCTGTCAAAGCTTCCCTTGGCTCACAAATCGAACTACTGGTCAGACAAACACCCCAGAAAAGGAACCCCATTCCTTTCCAATCGCCCCTCCACTGTCACTAGCCAACACTTCACCAAACCCATCTTCGGACAGTGTGCCTATTTCCCCTCCCATGGTTGTTAATACAGATGCTTTACCCTTGGACCCCCCAAGCTTTGGACAACCCGAAGAAGTGGATACAAACCTATTAGATGAGTTGACATCCTCGACCCCGTCTACTTTCGTGCCTGGAATAGATCCACATCTCGCCATTTACAGGGGAAAAGAACTCATCTGTCCAAATGTAGAGGCTGGAAGCTCTTCCACACTTGGGCAGGTAAAAGCCGAAAAAACATTTGCGTGGTCGAGAGGCATTGGCACAGAACTTTCCCCGCTTCAGACGAGAAGCTCCAGAAAACAAAAGGAACTCCAGACCACCGTCCAGAGCGTTCCAGCTATCCCGATCCAGAAAGGAAAGGCCCTTAGAGCATTGAAGGCCATAGCTCGAACAAATCCATGATAGTGCTCTCCCTGAATATTCGAGGGATAGGAGGCACTCTCAAGGCTGCCTCATTCAGGAGACTTCTGGAGCGTTCAAAGCCGGATATAGTTTTTTTGCAAGAAACGCTTTCTGATGCACAGAAAGCAAGAGATTTTATGTTCCTTTTTCGTCCTTCTTGGTTTACTGTGGCTGTTGGCTCCATAGGCAATTCCGGTGGCTTATTGGTGGCCTGGGAGCCTAGTGTCTTCGACTTGAGACCTACACTGACTATTGGAGGCATTCTTTGTCTAGGACACTGCCTTGTTACATCCCGAGAGATTGCGTTCCTCAATCTCTATGGCCCCTGCACTGACCATAAGAGATTCTGGTCAAATCTGGTAGATAGTGGATTACTTGCCATACCTTCACTCATCATTGGTGGTGACCTCAATATAATCCTCTCTGCTACTGAGAACTGGGGGGGCTGCTATGTGCCGGGGGCTACTGAAGCTTTTTACAGAAATATTTTTGCCTTTAATAAGCTGACCGATATCCTTCCAGACCAGCTCGTTCCCACTTGGAGGAATGGTCGATCGGGGACAGACGCCACTGCCAGAAGATTAGACAGATTCCTCGTAGCTGAAGAGTACTTGGCTTCTTCCATTTTTCCGATTTCATGGGTGGAACACCCCTTCCTGTCCGACCACGCACCCATTCTTCTACAGCTTCGCCCCCCAGACCGTAATTGCTCGTCCCCCTTCAAGTATAACCACAACTGGAACTTTGATTCAGACTTCAATGCTTTGGTAAACACAGTTTGGAGCGACCCTTGTTTTGACTCGGAAACAAATGCACAACGCCGACTAGCATGGAAGTTAAAATCATTGAAGGCATCCACCAAATCGTGGCTACACACAAAAAATCAAGCGGAACAGGCCCGACTGGATTCGCTGGAGAGTGGGATTAACCAAGCCATCAAAAAGGCGTCCCTTACCGCTTTAAATCCCGAGGAGGCTGCCAGACTACGCTCGCTGGAATCTAATAGAAACTCGATCCTCTCATCACTTGAAAAAACGTGGCGGCTCCGCAGCAGAGCAACTTGGCTTAAACTTGGTGACTCCAACACAAAGTTTTTTCATAAGGTTGCAAGTTTTAATAGACTCAAGAAGAGAATCTGGTCCATTAAAAATATAGGGGGGGAAGTCATTCGGGGTCAGGAGGCGATAAAGACAGCAGCGACCGACTACTTCAAACTTCTTTATGGTGCTCAGCATAGCCTTAATCTTCAGGAGAAGGGATATTCGGTCGGTCTATTTCCCACGATGGTTACGGCAGAGGAAGCCGCCTCCCTCTACGCCCCTGTTTCCCTGACAGAGATCAAAGCTATTCTTCAAAAGCTCAAGAAGGAACGTAGCCTTGGGCCAGACGGCTGGACGTCTGAGTTTTTTCTCCATTTTTTTGACCTTGTGGGAGAGGACCTTCTCCAGATGGTTGAAGATTCACGCATCAAAGGTAAGATTATTGGGAGAATCAATTCCACTTTTTTGGTTTTAATTCTGAAGCAGCATCAACCACAGGCCTTCAGCGACTTCCGGCCAATATCACTCTGTAATCTAGTTTACAAGATTATTTCCAAAGTGATTTCTAAAAGATTAAAGCCTTTCCTACAAAGATATATTTCAGCAGAGTAGCTCGGTTTTTTGAAAGGTCGAAGGATTCAAGATGCAATTGCAACGACCCACGAATGCTTACATAGCATCAAACATAAAAATATAAAAGCGCTAGTCTTGAAGCTAGATATCCATAAAGCATTCGACAACATCGACTGGGAGTACCTTAGACTAATCCTATTTTATGTGGGGTTCGGAGAACAGTTCAACAATTGGATCCTTTCTTGCGTCTCAAACGCAAATATTGGTGTTCTAATCAATGGTGAGCCTTCTAGCTTTTTCAAGAGTGAAAGGGGCCTCCGTCAAGGATGCCCTCTTTCACCCTTCCTTTTCATCTTAATTATGCAAGGACTCAACCTTCTTCTTGCCAAAAGAGTTGAGGAGCAGCACCTGGTGGGCATTAATTTCACAAATCACTTCAAGCTTGTTCACCTCATGTTTTGTGACGATGTGCTTATTCTCTTGAGAGCAGATCCGGGTGAATGGTTAATCATTATGGAAACTCTGCAACTGTTCAGTCTAGCTTCGGGACTGTCTCTAAATTTCACAAAATCTTCTGTACACTATTGGGGCATCACAGAAACTGAACTGCAGCATTTAAAAGACATCATTCCCCTCCCTTTTATTAATCTAAGTGAAGGCTTCACCTACCTTGGCTACCATCTCAAGCTGGGATATTCCTCCCCTTGTGACTGGCTTTGGCTCATGGCACTTTTAAAAAAAAAAATCGACTTCTGGTGTAATAAGTGGCTGTCGATTGGGGGCCGCTACATCCTGGTCAAGTTAGTTTTGGAAGGCTTAGCGGTGTACTGGATGTCACTGGAGCGGATTCCAGCTAAGATTTTATTGATCCTCCGGAGACTAACCTTCAACTTCTTATGGAATGACCAAGCTTGCAACCGCAGATTTCACCTCTGCAATTGGCAAGAACTGTCCAAGCCTCGAACAGCAGGGGGCTGGGGGCTAAAGATTATCTCCATTTTCAATTCAGCTCTACTGGCTTGTTCCTTTTGGAGAGCACTCTCCGTGWATAGTATCTGGAKCCAGCTTATCAAAGCAAAATACATGGGTTCCCTCTCCATATCTGACTGGATTAGAAAGCCGAATCTTATACAGCCTTTGGCTTCTCCATACTGGAAAGGATTGGTCGCGTCCTCCCGAGTCATTCTCCACTGGCTAAGGTGGAAGCCAGGTACTGGAACCAAAATTCTTATTGGCCGAGACATGATTCTTGGTCTGGGTAACCAATCAATCCTCTCACCATTGCTGTGCGYGCGACTGGAGGCGATGGACTGCAAATTACTGGCACAAATTCAGAGATCGAATGCTGCCTCTTCCCTACTGGACGACTGGCTGGACAGCGCTACTTTGTCCCTTGAAGAACCGCTGGCTAYAGAATGGAGCAGATTTACAACARCCCTCAAAGGAGCCGGGATCACCCTCACCGATCAACCTGATATTTTGCTTTGGGTTGGGGGTGACGCTACGGGCTCCCTTACTGTCAAAAATTTATATAATGCATTCCTGCAACAGATGAGTCTGCAGGCTGACTACTCGTGGTCTAGACAAATCTGGCATTGGCAGATCCCTCTAAAGCTCAAGCTTTTTACCTGGCTGGCGGGCAAAAAGAAAATTCTTACCTGGGAGGCTCTCAGACATAGAGGCTGGGAGGGTCCTGGCATTTGCCCTTTATGTAAGCTAGATGCTGAAGATGTGCACCATCTCTTGGTCCATTGTCCATTTGCAAAGGAGGTTTGGCAGCTAACGTCAAGTTTTCTCCCACATTCGGTGATATGGAGAGGTCCTACTTTCACGGCCTGTCTTAGTGATTGGATCACACAAAAGTCGAACCCCCCGAGCCTAGCTGTACACATTAGCTGGCAGATTTGGAAAGAAAAGAATAGTGTGATCTTCGACGGACACTCTCCTTCCATACAGGCGGTAGCCCACAGAGTTTGGGCCTCCTTCCATTGGCAACCCCCTTCTAACAAGACTTTTACTCCGAAGAGCTGTGTGATCCCTCTGACCGATGGATACACACTGGCGTGTTTCGACGGAGCTGCAGCATCTAATGGCCTTTGTTGCGGAGCAGGGGGTTTCTTCAAATCGCATCAGAAGAGAGTTACCAACTGATACATAAACTGTGGGGAGGGCTCGAATACAAAAGCAGAACTATTAGGTTTATGGACTACCCTTGCTCTTGCCTCTCAATGGTCGCTAGATCACCTACTTGTTCTTGGAGACTCTCGCATTATTATTGACTGGATTAACAATATGTGCAAGCTCCAATCGATTCAGATAGAAGGTTGGAAGGACAAAACGAAGACTCTCTTAAAGATTTTCAAGTTTATTAAGTTTCAGCACATTCCCAGAATTTTCAACAAGGAGGCGGATGCTCTCTCCAAAAAAGCCCTCTGCGGGGTGGTGGGGAGACTATCTATCTACCATTGCAAAGATGGCCTTGAAAGCCCCATCACCAACATAAATCTGTTCGAAAGTGCAGGGTGCTTGCTCTGATCTCTTGTTTGCTCTACTGGTACAGTGACTGCATCAACTGTGCGTTTTTGTTCCATTGTATTCGGTGCTCCCTCTCTGGCAGAGTATATAACTCTGCCCTCTCGGTGACAACTAGCTTAGAACAGGAGCGATCAGTTACTATGCTCGCTGGATACAAAGACAGTTCCAACTGTGTGATGATTTTTTAGAGCTTTGGGTGCACCCTCACTGACAAAGTTTATCACTGCCTACCCGGCGACAACAGACATAGCTCGCAGACTTAAAACAGCACTGGACAACTTATAATCTTGAACTGATTTGTAACTCATACTGTTAGTTTTTGGGCGAGATTTATTCCCATTGAAAATCTGGTATCAGCCCGACAGGGCTTGCAGTGTAAAATGAATTATATATATAATATAATTCGAGTAATTTTTTCTTGGAAAAAAAAGTCACTATTTTTATCTCTCCGTAATTTTTAAGAAACTACTAATTGGCAAATTTGTTGATAGGTTGGCATTCTTGATAGCCATTTGGTAGAGAAACAATGATCAAAAGAAAATCTAGATTCATCTTCGAAGCGTTTTGGCAAGTAAGGGAAACTGAATGAAAATATTAAGATATGCTAGATTTAGGATAGCTTAACCTTAGAAGAGCATGGGCTCTAGACCCTGCAACTCTCTACCATCATCTCCTCCACTTTCCTCTAGATATGTGCATCTTTGGAGAACCTCGATTTTTGACAATGAATTATATTTGAGAGCCTTGGAAAACTAGTAGACCATAGGTGTTCTACTCATTGACACATAGGACTTCAGGGTTGTATGGTTGGGGTCACATGATATGGCATGGAAAGCTATGTAGGGAGTTGATGTGGATGCTAACTATACAATGAAGAAAACACAACAGAATAATTCGTGGAGGTTGACATTGATTTGGAAGCAATGCAATTCACCAGGTGTGCTTGTATGAATCCCAACTCAGTTTGCAAGTTCGCAACCTATAACGAAGTTGTCAAATTTTAGGAAGTATGCACATCCAAATGTGTATACTCTTAGAAAGAAGTGTGACATGAATTTAGAAAAAAAAACATGCATCTTGACTCTTGCATGTAGGATAATTGTTTCCATTTCCAAAGATTTCATATAATGCTTAGAGGTGTGGTGTAGAACACCATATAATTAATTCAGTGTTCATAGGTCTCATAACATTGTAACTTACAAAATCCAAATGGCATGGACTATGGAGTAGTCGGTCCATTTGGTAGAGTAGATTGTTTCCCATATTGGATGCTATTATGTGTCTACATGATCCGGATTTATGTAGGAACACAATGAAATACAGAAATACACATAAACTCAGAGATGCAATGGAAATAAGACTTCATTTCATTAATGACTGAAAAATGCTTACAGACAGAATGTAAATAAACTAGCTAAGGCGCTGGT
>SNQJ01S0001740.1:349258-394801 GCA_010110895.2 Picea sitchensis
ATGAAGCGCCAAAAGCCATGGGGGCCCCGTTTGGGTAAGTTAGTACATCAACTTCCCGGGGTCGTAACTTTTGCATACGATCTCCGTTTTAGGCGTGTGATAGCTCGTTGGAAAGGTATCGTCGAGGAGATTCATTTTGGGGGCTCAAGCATGCCTTCGGCTATCATTGAGCACCTCGATCTCCAAAAACCTTCATTTAGGCCCTCAAAATGGCCCCGGAAGTTAAACCTACTAAAAATAGTAAATTGCCAAAGTTGCCAGAAAACTGTTTTGAGCCAGTCGGAAAAGGTGGGTGGCCACCAATATCCACCTGGATCACTACATGAGGAAGAGCAAGTTGATTAAAAGGATATTAAGGTGGGGATTATTGGTTGCATCAGTGTAACACAAAGTGGTTAACAAGTGGAATGGGAATGGGTAGGTTGAAGGAGAAGGATATAAAGTAGTATCTATCCCACCTCCTCCATATAGATTGTCTTGCATTGTCTGCTCATACATATTTGATTCTGCCTGTATGTTCTTCTAGTGGTAGAAGAGGAGGAGAGAGCATTCCCCAACCACTCATGTTTTGTTTTGTTTGTTGTTCCTTGTGTCGTGCACTGTCATCACACTATGAGGTTACATTGCTTAGATGACAAGCATGTCTACATATCCAACGATACAGTGGCAGATGCCTATCTCAACCAATTCAGGTGAGACTTCACATCATTTTTAGAAGCCCAAGAAAATGAGATTGATTCTTCCCAAAGTATGCATGTTCATAGTGCTCTTGGCTCGTAATTTTGGTGGCATAAAGGAACAAGGTAAGTAAGGCGGTGTGTAGATTCATCTCGAAGGAGGAAATTATCATATTAGTGGATCTCTTCAGTTGCTAAAAAGCGGGGGTGTAAACATTTTCATAATATGGAATCTATGTTATCATAAATCATAAGTTTGATTAGATGATAATGTTATTTAACACATTATATGATTTGAGGTTTTGATTAATTTCATAAACAAAATTAAGAGTCTATTCTTATTGATTAAAACATAATTAAACTTCCATTCTTATAATATAAACACCTTACAACATAATTATATTTAAGTATATAAAATCATAAATCATATATTTATATGACGTGATATTAATATTATTTATAATATTTATAGTATCACATTAATTTAAAAATATCATTTAAAAAATCGTGGTCTAAATTGACAAAATTTGTAATATAAATAATATATTTGTTTCACAATTATTATATATAAAAAATATTCACAACAATACATACACATATAATAAGAGTAAAGCGTATATATATTAAGCTAGTATAGGTTACCTTCTATTGATAAAAAATAAAACCGGGTACATATTTAGAGTATTGGTGCTTGGGCTGCCCATAGAGGAAATTGGTCTACGCACTGGTATCATTATGTCAATTCTGTCTAGTAAAGCAAACTTCATAGTTCAAAATTTGAAAATGTACATAATATCCTTTAGGTTCAAAACTGTAAGCTACTAAAACATAGAAAAATAAATTGTGCCTACGAAAGAGACCACGACACATAAAGAACATTACTAGTTTGAATTAGGCCCCCCTTCCCTCGCTGAATTTTCCACTTGTCTACTTTCGGCTGGAGGATTCCATTCAGGGACAATGACCATCTAGTTCAACTGCATTTGGTACTTGCTTCACTTGGGATGATGGGCGCAAAGCTCTAGCAACATATCTATTTTTTGCCCCATTAACTCCCTCTTGAATTTATGATTTGTTGCCTCTCCTCTCAGCTAAAAAATGAGCCTTAATTAATCCTCTGAAAAATGTTCATTACTGGTCTCACCCTCCCAATTTGCTTCCCAGTGATTCTCCGTGGAAAATTGGGAGGTATCATCTGCATTCTTAGAGGAGGAGGAGTCATTATCAACTTCAAGAGGAGGTGATCCATAAATTTATGTGAGATATTTCTCGACAAAAACTCTTCGATGAGTACCTTTTACTGATGATTAATTGCATGTGAACATGAGCAAATAAATTCTAAGCAATGCATATGAACATGAGCAAAATTATCATAATTAGGTGCATATGTGTAATTAAATCTCTACTTAATCAAGTGAGAATGAAAACAAAAACTTACACATTTAATTTGACACCCATGTCTTAACGAAGTTCACCAAACTCTTCTAGATACATCTTTGGATTCGCTTGGAATACAAATCACTTCATTATCCTTCCTTTAGCAGGGATGAAACATTCTCACAAAATGTGGCACATGCTCCATACATGGTGAAAATCCCAAAGTAGCCTTCTCTTGTACAAATAGAACTTAGGGCTCTCACATAAGTGACATTTCTTCAGACACCAGAAGGATTGCATTCCTCTCAATGCAAAGTTCTCTCAATGGGGCCTAAAGGGGCCTTAAAGGGACTCCCTTACAATGCTTACATAAGGAATTTATATAGTTTCCCTCTCTCCAAATTTCAAGGAGACAAGATCCACAATTTTAGGATATAATAACAACTCAAGGACAAAAATGAGAAAGAATCTCAACCAACCTTAACTTCCCCTTGAGACTAGGAAACCACTTGTGATAAAACGAGGAAGAATCCCAAACCAACTCATGAGACTCCCAATTTCCTCTTAAAATTAGGAAACTAATTTGTGAGGTGGATTCTCACACAAAACTAATTTCCCCTTAAAACAAGGAAACTGATTTGTGAGGTGGATTTTCACACTTAATTTTAATTTCCTTTTTACAAATTAAATGGAAAATATATGAGCACATTATGCTCAAGAAATATTAATCATTTTTACAATATGAAACATTAAACATTCCTTTTAAACTTTGTCACCTATCATAAATTAACATTTTAATGATCTTCTCCATGGTGTGCAAAGTAATGAATCCTTGTGTGGAGATCCTCCTGGATCATACCTCACAACAAAAACCACTTTTGGTCCTCCAAAAGTATAGAGAGAAACTATAACTTGAATCTCGCAACCAACTTATAGGAATAGTCTCACAATCCACGATGCACTTCCCCATTGCTCGATATGCATAACAAATGTCTCTAAAAGGCCGCACCCTTCTTCTCCTTCACCTTTATGCTTCAAAATGAGGATGTTGATGCCAACACTTGCACCAATGCAAATCTGTAGTTGATTTCTTGATCTGCATAACAAATGTCTCTAAAAGGCCACACTCTTCTTCTCCTTCTCCTTTTTGTTTCAGAACGAAGATGTCGATGCCAACACTTTCATCAATGCAAATCTGTAGTTGATTCCTTGATCTGCATAACAAATGTCTCAGAAATGTCGCACCCTTCTTCTCCTTCACCTTTGTACTTTGGACTGAGGATGTCAATGTTGACACTTGCATCAATGAAAATCTGTGGCTGATACTACATGATCACAAATTTGCAATTTTCAAAGTAATACCATACTTGCAAGGAGTTTATAAAACACTCATGGACAAGTTTGCAATGATTTCCAAAACAAGCCTAGTCAAAACAATGCCTCTTACTCAATAGTGGCTACATGACCCATTACAATGTTACCAAAATAGGCCTAGGAAAAACAATGCCTCTCACTCGACGGTGGCTACAAGACCCATTACAATGTTTCCAAAACATGCTTAGGCAAAGCAATGTCTCTCACTCAACAATGGCTACAAGACCCATTATAATGTTGTCAAAATAGGCCTAGGAAAAACAATGCCTTTCACTCAACAATAGCTATCTTCACGCCGAATCCCACCACCACCCCTCCCAAAAAATGGGGGTTCTCAACACCATGGCCACAAGGGCAACAAGAATTTCTGACAAGGAACATCTCAAAGAAGAAATAGACCACTTAACTAAGGTCTTCAAGAACATTGGATATAGAGATAGGGACATCAAGAAGGGAATGGATAAGAAAGAAAGGAGGACTCGTATACAGAATGATCAAACCTCAAACAGTAGAGCCTTTCTTCCCTACATTCGAGGTGTCACAGATAAGATTGCCAAGGTTTTAAGAAGAAAAGAAATTATGACCTCTTTCAAACCCCTAATCACTATCAGACAAAGAATGAAGTCTGTAAAGGACCCTACAGACAACCGACAAGAGAAAGGCATCTACAAAGTATCATGTTCATGTGGGAAATGTTACATCGGTGAAACTGGACGATCATTCCAGGTAAGGATTAAGGAACACGAAGCAGACATTAGAAAGGAACGTACCCGTACCTCCGCCTTAGCAGAACACTCCCACAAAACCAAACATCATGTTTTCCTTGAAGATACCAAGATACTAGCAAAAGAGGGTCACTACTACAAAAGACGCTTAAGAGAGGCTATAGAAATAATCAAGCACCCCAACAACATGAACAGAGACGGTGGCCTAGAGGTAAGTAGATTTTGGCACCCATTAATCAACCAATTAAAGGAACATCCTCTGACGAATCAGTATTAATTGATGACGATCAGCTAGCTCTAACTCGACGATTAGTCCTGATGATGAATCCTGTTTCGGATTCGAAACGTCGACGACGAAATGATACCTACTGTGGATTTTTCGAAAAACATATGTGAAACTCCTCACCACAGAAACTTAAAAACAACAACAATAGCTATAAGACCATTATAATGTTTCAACTTCAACTTCAAGGAAACATTACCATTAAGGAAAATACCCCCAAATGTGCACTAGTGGTAAACTCTATAGTTTTTAAACCCCCCATTACAAACACGTGCAACCTAATAAATAAGGAAAATGCCATCATCATCACACTCGTCTTGCAATTTTGATACTTTTGGATGTAAACATGACTACTTTCTGTCGAAGTGTCAAAATGGCCTCTTACCGTACCATCTTGATTTACTTGAAAGGCTCAAAAAATGAATTTCCTACAATAATTCAAATCGTGTTGCCTTGCTACAACACTCAAAGATCACTAGAATCTTCAACATACATTCATCCTTTTGCAATTTCAAACAAACCATAAATGCATAAAAATTACATTGGGTTTTGTGCCAAGGCACTCAACTGGATACTCAAATCTCAGCATACCCAGCACCAGCAGGTCCGTCTCGTTATTCTACAACTTTTGACTATAAACTCGACCATGTTCTAAAAGGTGCAACTCTGCCTCGAACAACATGCCAAAACATTAATGGAAAGTGTGGGCTTCTGCCATGAGCCCTGAAAATCCGCTACTCGGATCCAAATTCTGACTGCACCAATGGATTCATGTGAATAAATCCTACAAAAATGACGATAAATTAGTCAAATTTTGTCACTGTCATTTCTAGACCCCCCTTGGGCTCTATGCCTCAAAATTCGTGCCACACAGAGGTCGTATGACTTGCATTAATTACACCTGCATCAAAAAATGTGACCATGTATGACCTTGTTCTGTGCTTTCCCTTGGTCTGTGTGTCAATGGAACCTTGCCTCCTGGTTCCCGCGTACCCTATTCGGATCTTTTTTCCGTCGGAGGGCCAAACGAGGTTTAAATATTTTAGAGGTGGCAGACTTACCAACTAAGTCCGTTGGCGAAAGTTAAATTTGGCATTGGTTTGGAGGAGGTCCGAGGTTCAAACCTCCGTACCCTCGTTTTGGAATGTTGGTTGAATTGTTAAATATATGGAACCTCCCGCCATTTTTGGATTCTATGGGTTTGGTTCGTCGCCGACCACCGAGTCCAGCACTGACCCTTTTTTAATTTTTAATTTTTCCGTTTGCCACCGACCGTTTTGACGGTTGGGTCTAGTGTCGGTCGATTCAATGGCCTTTTTAATTTTATTTTTTATTTTTGACCCTATCCCTCATTGGGAAAATTTGGGTCGCCACGTGGCAGCCTGTGATTGGCCCACGTGACGCCTAATCACCTGCACTGTTAACACTGCATCACCTTTCGTACTGCCCAGTCATCAGTCCAATCAATAACACATCAACACCTGCATTAGTGCCACATCAGTGCAGTGCAACCCAATCAAACAACATGTCATCACCTAATCATATGTCGTACTGCCACGTCATCTGTACGAATGACACATGTCACAATTTTACTAGTTCATTTAGACCCCTAAAAAGACCAAATCCAGCTGACACATGGCAACCTCTCGTGTTGCCACATCATCTATTGCGTTAGCTGTCGTACATCCATGTCAGCGCCATACTTCCCATTCAATCGACATGTCACCTGCTACGTCAACACCGTATTGCCACATCAACATTATGTATGGTCCAATCACTCTGCTGATGACATCACCGTACAACCACGTTAGTCAACACATTAGCATTCGTACTACCATGTGGTGTCCATACGACTGCCATATGGCATATTTTTACTAATCCACATGGACCCCTGAAAGTGCAAAAAATGAATGACACATGGTAGCCTGTGGTGCTTCCACGTCAGCATGTCGACGTCAACATTGTACGGACTTCGCCAGATTTGCCTGTTCGCCAAAAATTTCAAATGGCCATAACTTTTGCATTTAGAGTTTGTTTGAGGTGTTGTTTCCATCGTTGGAACTATCTTGATGAGCTCTTCGACTTGGTGTTGGTTTCGTTCAATTCTGGGCACTTTGATTTTTGGTCATTTTTCCTTTTGACTGAGGAGAATCCACTTGGATCAAACCTCCAACTGCATAGGCTCTGGTACAAGCTTCTTGCTTGGTGTGTCATGAAGCTCGAGGTGAAGCTTCCAATATTTCTTGATCTAGTGACCACTCATTTGACAATGAGTGCAATAGTTGTGTGACTTCATGTCCTTCTCGCCTTCAGTGTAAGGAGATTTCCTCTTCCAGTACTTTGCAACGCTCTTGTTGTCCCAAGATTTTCGAGGAGACTTTCATTTCCTCCAGAGTCTCGTGCTAGATCTATCACTTTCAAACAATGATGTGCCATCATTTTTCTTAGATGGTGTTGGTGATGATCTCAGCTCTTTGCTTGAAGAATCCTTTGCTTCTGTTGCTTTTGAGCATTCTCTTTCACCATACCTGAATCCTACATATCGGGGTCTTCCTTCAACCTCTAGTAGTTGAATTATTCCTTGGCCATTAATACCAAGACCTCCTCCTTTATACCCCATATTCCTTAGCAACTTCAAGCCAATGCCCCTCGTGTGCCCTTCAAATACTCTAAAAGAGACATCATCATTAATAAGGGAAGGAATTGAACATGGAGAATTCTTTACCTCCATTCTTGTTTGTGATACTTGGTCATCTTCTTGAAGTTTGTCCAACTACTCCTCCTAGTTGGATGAAGCTGTAGATGAGGCTTCTAGGAAACCACCTTGGTTCCCTAATGTCTTAAGAACATCCTCTATTATCTGAAAATATGTGCAGCCATCAACATTTTCATGACAAGAACCATAACTAGTATGCCTTCCATGGCCACAAGTTGGCCCGATCTTGGAGGGACTTTCTGCTTCTCCTATAGCGGAACATTCCCCAACTTGCTCCTCCATATCTTGTAGCTGCAGTCGTAGTTTGGTCTTTTCTTCTTCAGATTCTTGAAGCAACCTCTTTAATTCAATGTTCTCTACTTGAATGGTCTAGTTCATTTCTTCAAGTTCACGAAGCCATTCTTTCTTATTTTCCTTGCATGTGATGATATTCACAATCTGCAAAACTGGTCAGACCAGCTCTGATACCACTTGATCCATAAATTTATGTGGGATCTTTCTCTACAAAAAATCTTCGATGAGGACCTTTTAATGACGATTAATTGCATGTGAACATGAGAAAATAACTTCTAAGAAGTGCATATGAACATGAGAAAATAACTTCTAAGAAATGCATATGAACATGAGCAAAATTATCATAATTAGGTGCATATGTGTAATTAAATCTCTACTTAATCAAGCGAGAATGCGAACAAAAACTCACACATATAATTTTACACCCATGTGTTAACGGAGTTCGCTAGATTCTTCTGGCTACATCTCTGGATCTGCGTGGAATATGAATCGCTTCTTTCTCCTTCCTTTAGCAGGGCTGAAACCTTCTCACAAAATGTGGCACATGCTCCATATAGGGTGGAAATCCTAGAGCAACCTTCTCTTATACAAAGAGAACTTAAGGCTCTCACATAAGTCAGATTTCTTCAGACACTAGAAGGACTACATTCCTCTCAATGCAAAACTTTCTCAAAGGGGCCTAAAGGGGCCTCCCTTACAATGGTTACATAAGGAATTTATATACTTTCTCTCTACCATAATTCAATGAGACAAGATACACAAATTTAGGATCTAATAACAACTCAAGGACAAAAATGAGAAAACATCTCAAACAACCTTAACTTCCCATTGAGACTAGGAAACCACTTGTGATAAAATGAAGAAGAATTCCAAACCAACTCATGAGACTCTCAACTTCCTCTTAAAATTAGGAAACTAATTTGTGAGGTGGATTCTCACACAAAACTAATTTCCCCTTAAAACTAGGGAACTACTAATTTGTGAGGTGGATTTTCACACTTAATTTTAATTTCTTTTTTACAAATTAAATGAAAAACATATGAGCACATTATACATTATGCTCAGAAAATATTAATCATTTTTACAATATGAAACATTAAACATTCCTTTTAAACTTTATCACCTATCATCAATAATATTTTAATGATCTCCATAGTGTGCAAATGGAGATCCTCGAGGAGACTTAGATGCCTCAACCCCAACAACTGTCGAGGTTGATTTCTTAACCATTGAACCTTAGGGCTTGGACTAAACTCTTCCCATTCAACCATACAACTCCATTGCTCCACTTCGGTATTCTTTTCTTATTGCTTCTACATACTTTCTTGTTGGTTCAATTGTCAGGGAGCTTCTGCGCTTAGAATTCCAGAAGAGTTGTTCCCACTATCGTCATCACTTTCCCTTGAGACACAAATCTAGTTTCTTCCTCTGATACCTCGAAATACTCCTCTACCACTGCCGACTCTTCCGCGATGTCTTGGCATTTTGTCCTGCAATGAGGGAATAGGCTCACATATAATGGAGGATAAGCTCAGGATTGTCTCAAGTAGGTTCACACCAAAAATAGGGAGAGACTTCCGCTCATATGGATGGAGTCTTTCCTTTAACCTTCATGCAATCTGACATACATCCTTCACCTATATATAAGAGCATATACAAATGTATTAAAAACCTGACTGATTTATCCTGATTTCAGTGTCCACTTGAGGCTAAATTTCGTTCCAGGGGCCGCCTATGGCTTGCTGATGCAGAGGCTACTCCATTTCACACCACACTTGAGAACTTGCTGAAGGAATGGTTTCTTGTTGGGCTTGAATTGCACTTCTGCGTTCATGCTTTCCCCTTCCCAATTGACGAATTTGTTGTGTTTGTCGATTTACTCTTTTCAAAACAATTGTCATATCTTTGTCACGTTGTTCCTCGCTTTCCTGCAAAACTTACCTGAGTTGTTCTTGAGATTCTCTGAGGCCTGCAATATCCTGTTGTTGGTGTTCCAATTTCAATTTCATTGCTTCCATTTCTCAAGCGTTACAATCACACTTTGTACATTCACTGCACCACATTCTGTAGTGGTTATGAACTTGGAGATGCAGATGGCACAATCACTGTATGGGGGTGAGGCAGAATACAACGATAATCCTCCTTCGTCTGCATTTCACCATATGTTTCTTCATGTAATGACCATTCTTCGCACCTTGTGTGTTATCTGGTGCCACCTTCTCAAATGACTTTGTCACCTGCAACATTGTAACCCTTTATACAGTCTGAATGACCCGCCTACTTATTTTCTTTATCATGGAAAAATGTGGTGATCCAGTCCCAGTACATGTGAGGAGACGCTTCGAGTGTTTGGAGTTAAATGCTTGCGCGAGAGGGAATGAATTCATCTGCCAGATGGTATAGATGGATGCGTGGGTTGACACTTGATCTTGAGAATAATGTGAAGGTGACACAGCTAGATGAAATGCGAGTAGTCACATTACGACCCTCATAAAAGATTTTTATATTGTCATTACATCCATTTTTTTATGTTTAAATTTACATTTCTTCTTTGACAAATTAACATGTAGTTTGGTTCTTCTTTGATGAAATGAGAAGAATTGTAGAGTTTCTCTCTTCCATATTACTAAGGCGAGTAACTCGTGAAGATCACATCGTTATCC
Organism: Picea sitchensis; assembly: GCA_010110895.2. Taxonomy (NCBI): domain Eukaryota; kingdom Viridiplantae; phylum Streptophyta; class Pinopsida; order Pinales; family Pinaceae; genus Picea; species Picea sitchensis. The sequence goes on from SNQJ01S0001740.1 coordinate 359,368, forward strand.
TTTAGGCCTCCTTGATTTCGCTGCCTTGGCCAACTGATTGGCTTTTGATCACTACCTCTAAATCGCCTACCACAACAATGCTTTGCGATTTGTTTTCAGGAATAGATGTTAAACCTTTGACTCTTAGTGTCGCCAAGACTTCTGCTTGATTGTTTTTTTTTTTTTGCCTAATCCCCAAAAGTATTGATGTTCTCTTTGTCTTCTAGGGTAAAAAATGACTCCCCCCACCTGCACACCTACCACCCTTATATGGGGCTTAGCATTTTTTTTTAAGTAAGAGATTTATAAATTACCTTTCATAAACAAAATTTATAGTCATGACATCCATAACATGATAACTCATGGTCTGAATTGCCCTAGAGGGAAACCAATTCAACACAGTGAGCAGAATAAAACTGTGACCATAAAAAGTTTTAAAAGCAGTAGTTCTTAACTGTCTAGATGACGCAGTTCCATGCAGGGCCCAAATATAAAAAGTCCAAATCGACATGATCAAAACAAAAGACATAATCAAAACTTGGGACTGGAATCAAAGCTATTAGCTTGGAGAAGGCCTTGTTCCTCTGTCATTCATGTGGAGACCCCTATCCATAGTCATGTTCGCGCCAACATCCCCGACAAGCTCTGGAACGAGAGGATGAACGACAACTTCAGGAGTGGCTACTTGATTGAGAAAAGTAGTCAGAAGAGCTTCCATTGTTTCCCCTTGCCGGTCCATCATCTCTAATTTAAACCACATAACCACCAATTCTTGACACACCTCGAAGAAAAGGCTTTGTAGAATTTCCATGGAGTCCAAAAGATGTGGGTAGTCCCCACAGGTGTGACTATTCACTTGTTGGATCGAAGGAGGCTACTTATATTGTGGAGTGTCCAACTGGCCAGAGGGATGAGAAGAGGAGGGGTCGTTCTGAGTCAACCTATAAAACCTCAATGATTTTCCTTGATTATAAAACCACTCAATAGGGAAAGACCATGGGGACTGCCATGCATCTGGACTGCATGAACCATTAGAAGATAGGGAGGAAGAGGAATCCACAAGACTATGAGGTCTCGATCCCTCGACAATGTTCATGTTCACCATTCTGCCATAAGTCCTGTACCAATCCAGCCCACGCTTCGAACGACCTTGCAGGCACAGCCCAACCAAGAGGCGGAGGAGCAGGGAGAGAGTAAGAGAGTTATGCAGACACGGCCCAGAGAGAAAGAGAAACCATATATCCCAACCACCAACAATGGGAAAAGTAGTTGTAGATTCGTCTATAGCATAGAAAACCATGAAAACCAACGCCGAAAACATAACTCGTAGGTCAAGATATTGCGTGCCATGAGTTGACATACCATGCGAGTCGGTTGACACCATTAAGTTCAAAGTGGAGATAAGGTGCAAAGCCAATGGAAGTTTGTACATAATGAAGTGAATACGAAGGGCGTGGAGCATTAAAAAGGATGGAGGGGTGAGCATAGTGCGGGAGATGTGGCATCCCAAGGCCGCACCACTCCAACCACCCTCATTAAACGTCTATGACGTGTGACACCCTATCCGGGGGAGTATCTATACTGGATTCATGGTTTACACACTCTCTCAGGATTGGATGATCAGGTTGACTAAGAGGGTCACATTCCAGATTGTCCACATTCTGTAAAACACCCACATTCGCTAGTTTTTCAGCACCCTGATTCGCTTGTCTTCTTACATGTGAAGGGACAAAGGCCAAATGAGGATGGATGAGAGACTTGAGAACATGCAGTCCGCTTGAAAGGCTCCAACAAGGGGAGATCTTGTCCGAATCAGAGCCATTTAGAAGTTGGGAGAACAAGCGAAGGATAATCTGAGAGTTTCCCTCTACGATCAATCTCGAGAAACCTAGTAGCTAGGTAGTCTGCAACCCCTTAATGAGGCCCCAGATTTCGACTGAATTGTTAGTATCATACCCAATATTTTCAACAATGATGTGAAGTATGGAGACATGACAATCTATGAAGACAATTCCAAAGTCTGTCTGGTTGGGATTGCCCTTGGATGCCCCATCAAAATTTAACCTGATAAAACCAAGAGGAGGAGGCGAACAAAAGGAGGGTCCACTTGTGGTAGAATGGCTTTGTGGGATTAGGGAAGGAAGGGCATAGATGTCAAGATTTCAACTAAGAAGGATTTATTTTTCATGGGAGGCACAAGCTATTTCATCCTCTGTCCATTTCTGCATATTGATGGTTTCCTTGACATTGTCTTGAATTTTGTTCTAGACCATGTGTCATTCGAGTTGAGAGGATTGGAAGATATGACGATTTATTTCCTTCCATAGTTGCCAAAGGATTAATCCAGGTAGAATTTACCAAATGCAGTTCAGAATGGGAGATTTAAAGGCTCTATAGTTGCGATGATACAATCTCTGTTGCGATCAAAGGTGTGCATTACCTAGGAACATTGGTCCCAGATCTGAGAGTTGAAAGGACAAAGATTCAGAAGGTGGAGTTGAGTCTCCCTAGTATGCATGTAAAGAGGGAAAATCAAAGGGCCCACAAATCCATGCTTCATTAAACTATCCCAGGTAAGGATGCTCTTGTGAGTAACCAATGAGTGAAAGGTGCATATATTTGTCCAAAGCTTAGCTAGCCAGATCTTCTACCAAACAGGTTCCTTGGGGAGTAGATTGAAAGAGGCTTTAGGACTGTATGCTTCCTTAACCATGAAAACACCTCTTGGTGAATGTCCCCAACAAAGGATGTCCTCACCTTGCCTGATTCTTATCTTTCTTCGTTTAATTTACTTAAGCCAAGGATGAAGATCCAAATGGGGTTGAACATGAAGCTCTACCCAATCGATTTTCCAAAGATGCCATGTGACATTAGGGGTAGTTTCCTTCCAAAAATATTCCACCACCCTGAGACCTGCATTGACCGTGGGTGCATCAAAATTGACCTATAGATGCTAATGCGTTAGAATAGGCAATTGTTTCCAGGAGTCATGCCAAAATGAAGCACTCCTCCCATCCCTCACCTCCTAGAAATCATGCTTTGTGATTAGAGAGTTGTTTAGATTTGTTGCATTCCAGATTAGAGAGGTTGATCTCTGCTCATTCCATCTAATTAATTGCTCCTATGTATTGCTGGGGGTATACTTCTTTCACCACAATTGAGCCCAAAGATCACTAGGCCACTTTAACCATCTCCATTAGATCTTGGTGCTCAGGACTTTGTTAAGCGTAGCAAGATCCCATAGACCCAAGCCCCCAACTAAATTAGGATTGCATAGCTTCTCACAACTGACCAAGGCCCATTTGCGACCCTCTTTAGTGCCCTACCATAGAAATTTCCTTTGTAAATTTTTTATAGATGTGAGAACAAAACCGGGAGTCGCCAGAGCGAAAAAGGAACATATGGGAAGATATTGAAGCACAGATTTAAGAAGGATGAGGCGGCCAGGAAGATTCAAAGAGCGGAAATTCCAGGAAGATAGTATTTTTCCAAGTAGGATAAGAGGTCTTCCCAAGAGTTGTTCCTAAGATCTTTGTCGATAAGAGGAATGCCAAGGTATTTGGACGGAAGGGAGCCCCGTTTGAACCCAAGGAGCTGGGTGATGTGGAGCTGAACCACACGAGGGGTATTGAAAAAGAATACTTGGGATTTATCACGATTGATTTCCATAATAGAGGCTACACAAAAATTATGGAGAATATCAACGATGCAACGAGATTCACGAATAGTTGGGGAATCCATCATTAGGGTGTCATCTACAAACTGGCTATGGGAGATAGGCAGGTTGACCCCATGAATGGAAATCCTTGATAAGGATCCATCAACTATTCTCGCCTTAATGTAATGGATGAGGTCCTCTGCCATGATAATGAAAAGAAAGGGAGAGAGGGGACCCCCTTGGTGAATTCCCCTAGAGGGAGAGAAGGGACGAGAAGGCATCCTGTTAAACAAGATGGAAAAAAAGGCCAAGGAAGTAAGCTTGAGAATATAGTCGACCCAAGCTAAGGAAAAACCAAAAGCGAGGAGAGTGGAACACATATTTTTCCAACTTAACTTATCAAAATCCTTTGAAAGGTCTATCTTTAGAAGCATACCTGGAATACCAGTGGATTGTAAGGAATGGATGACTTCATGTGCTAGGATGACTCTATCCAGAATTTGACAACCCTCCACATACCCATATTTTTCAGAGAAATGATAAATGGGAGAATAGGCTTGAGTCTCCGTGCTATTACCTTTGTAAAAAATGTATATATAACGTTGCAGAGGAAAATAGGCTTGAATTTCTTGGGGTGAGACACACGCTCCTCCTTGAGGATGAGTGTTAAAAAGGTCACATTGAGGGCTTGTAGCACCTGACTAGATTGTCCGATGTCTTCAATAATATCCCAAACCCCCTGCCTTATCATAGGCCAATAATGGTGGAAGAAGTCTACAGTGAATCCGTCAGGCCCAAAAGTTTTGTTGATAGGAGTGTCATGCATTTCTTGGTCCACTTCTGCAATCGTGATCGGCCGTAGAAGGGCATCATTTTGTTCCATGGTTATGATTTTTGGGATATGTTGAGTGATTTTTCCAATGTCCTCTGACCTATCACCCGGGGGATCGGAAAGGAGATCATGATAATAAGTAACAAGCTCTTGCTCTATGTCCTCACGAGAGTGGAGAACTTAGCCTTGATCCATTACTGATTGGGAAATGCGAGTGATATGTCTTCGTTGAAGCATCGATCTATGGAAAAAATATGTGTTCCTTTCTCCCTCTTTAAGCCATTGGATGCGATATTTTTTCTGTCATAGTATTTCTTCCTGGGTATGTCTTTCATCCATCTACGTCTTGATGTTTTCCTTCTACTCCTTGAGTTGCTCTGTGAGACCTTGATCCCTAATTTGTTGTTGAAGAGGCTTCATTTACTGCTCTAGGAGTCTCTGGGCCTCAAAAATGTTGCTAAAGGTATTCTTGTTGCAAAGTCTGAGGCGTTGCTCGAAGTTCTTCAGTTTTTGTTGAAATGTGTACATAAGAGAGATATGGTGAATGGCCTCATCCTCCCACCAGGACCGAACCTTTGATTGGAATTTTGGATGAGAAAGCCATAATTTTTCGAATCAGAAGGGTTTTCGCCCTGGGGATCCTTTGATGTCGAGCCATCACTGTATGGGTCAATGGTCAGAACCGAAATCATCTAGGATACCAACCTCCAAGGAAGTTTCATCTAGCATGAGTGGCTCTGAAATTAGAAAATGATCCAACCAACATGCAACATTTTGGGATCCAGAGTGACGGTTCGTCCAAGTGAAGATGCCATTTGGGGTTTCCAAATCTATTAAACCAAGATTGTCAATCAGGGATTGGAAGTTACTATTGTCATTATCCAATATTTGTATTCCTCCTCTTTTCTCTTCTAGAGTGAGCACCATGTTGAAGTCGTCCCCTAGAATCCACCTTTGGTGCTTGGTGAGGTCTTCTATCTGCTCCATATTATTCAAGAAGGGTAGCTTCTCCCTTGAATTGGTTGAGCCATAAACATTAGTTAAGAATCCCCATCTATGCGAGCCTATGAAACGATATTCGGTCGAAATGGTCCATTTGGTAGAAAATAATTTCTTCAAGAGGATAATATGAGGATTCCAGAGGATAGCCAGTCCCTTGGCTGATCCCGAGGCATCTATTCCCATAAAATGTGCTTGCTTCCAACATCGTGTAAGAATTTGATATGCTTCTTATCCATCACATATAGTCTCTTGAAGAAAATGTATGTTAGGTTGTTTCTCCATGATCCTGTTTCGTAGAAGGCGTTGCATGCTACGACCCTTTAAGCCTCGTATTTTCCATGAGATGAGCTTCATAATTGAGAAGTGGGGGGGAGATGTGGAAAGCTATCTAAGATCAGATGGATCTGACATGAGTTAACCATGAAGTGTCCAATCTCCTGTATTAGTTGTTGAGTAGATTTTCTTCCCCTTTTCTTTTCAACCTTCAAGGGTTTGCATGGGTCTTTCGAGGGAACCCGAAGAATTCCCAGTCCTGAACTCGATTTGGCCGAGGCTCCAACGAAGGAATTGAGGAAAACCTTGTGGATCTTGCGCAGTTGATGTTGTGGGATGGTGTACAATTCTTTCTTCCGGTATGCTTTCTCTAAATGAACAAGATCCACTCCTGCTAGTTCCTGTTCATCCAACTCCATTTCAATGTCCCCATCCTCCACATCTTGATCTTCTCCCTTAGTAGACCTAGAGCGGGGGACTTGAAGAACTTGTTCTAGGATTGGAGTATCCATATATTTCCCTTTGGTTTCTCCTTTAGGCTGCCCTTCGTTGGAAGGTGCCTTAGGCACATCGATTTCCTCTGGAATGTGTTGGAGGGTGTCAAAAGAGTCGTTGCATGAGGAGCCTTTTGTCGATGTTGAGGGTTTGTTTTAGAATCTTGACGATGCTTTCCAAATACCTGAGTGGGGTTGTCTTTAGGTTTATCTGTTGTAGGGGATTCAACCTTGCTTGATGCATTGAGAGGACATTCCTTGAATAGATGTCTGTTTTCATGGAACTTTCAACATCTAAAAGGAATATGCTCATAATCGATGGTTTGGGACCACTACTTATCTTGGTATTCCAGAGCTATGGATCATGGAAGTGGCTTGGAGATGTTGATATAAACACAGATTCACACATAGGAAGTGTATTTCCGTCATCTGGTTGCCTCTGAGGCCTTCACATAAACCCCAATAATATTCCCTATTCCTACTAAAATATCTTCCAACCAAAACTCCTTAGGTAGTGAGCAGAGATGAATCTAGACTGGTGCATGCGAGAAGTCCTCCTTTTCAGGGAAAAACTTCTATATCCAAAACCATAGAAAGAGGTCTTTCGAGTTGAAGAAATAAGGCACTGCATAAAAAAATTCGGTTACTATCCTCAAGGTTATGAAAGATGGTGGTAAAAAAACCTTTTGACTTGAGTTGCAGATCATAATGCCCTTTTGGTCTCCACCAATGTTGGATCCACTTCACTAGATCCCGTTCTGATGGCCAAAGGCCCATAAATTTTCCCACCAGGGTCTAGTATCTCATGTACTGTTTCTGATCCTCGATTATGGGGGTACTTATCACATATTTTGGAGTCGAGGGTGCTTAAGGAAGACACTTTCTGGGCTCCCAGATATGAGCCACTTTTGCATGGGTAGTCTTAGGATCGATTTCCATGGCTTTCCCCTTAGCCAATCCATTGTGGAGTATTGCATCGCGCGGGTGCAGGGGAGAATCAAAAGGCAACCACATAATACTATCGTTGCCCGATTCGTTTGAAACAACCTGGCTATAGGAGGGGGCTCGCACCCCCATCAACATAATCCATGTCGAAATTAGGCAGAGGGGCGTCCCAGTGAACCAAGAAGCAAAGCCGAAAACCCTACAAGACTTGGTTTGCAAAAAGAGAAACCCTAGCCAAAGCATGTTTTTTTGGTGTATGGGGCTTAATATTAATATGAATAGAAGTATAAATTTTTTAAACTTTGAAGGTTTCAAATAATTTAAAATGAAAGATTTTAAAATTATAAAAATTATTTAAAAAAAACAAATATAAGATATTTATTTTTAAGTGATTTTTCAAACAATAATAAATATTGTATTAAATAAAAAGTAACGATATTCTTGATATTGTAAAGAGAATTTGAAAGACAATAAAATATGAACAATATTTTAGATTCATTTTTCCCATCTTAAAAGAATACGGGAATAGTTCAACACTCTTTGATTTTTATAATAATTTTTTTTTTTTTAAATAGTTTAAAGAAATTATATAACAATGTTATATTATAACATAACAATGTTATATTATAACATTGGTATATTTAAGGAAATTGTATAACAATATTTTATAACATAACAATGTTATATTATAACATTGGTATATTTAAATTGTATAACAATGCTATAATATTATTATTATAACATTGTTATAAAATTCTTTTAATATAACAATGTTATACTATAACATTGTTAAATTATAAATATAACAATTGTTATATTTATAACAATGTTATATTATAACATTGTTATATTTATAACATATAAATATAATAATGTTATATTATAATATTTATATATTTATAATATAACAATGTTATATTAAAACAATGTTATAATATAAGCTATATTATAATATTATTGTATTAATACTTTTATTTAATGATATAAAAAATAATATAATGAAATTATTTTATTTTTATTTTATTTAATATTTTTAAACTATAAAAAACTATTTCTAAAATATGGTGCCATAAAGTAACTAATTATTCAATTTTATTTTTTATTTTTAAATATTTTCAAATATAAATTAAATAAAAAGTAACTTTATTTATAGTAATGAGAGTTACAAAGATCATGAGATATAATGACATTTTTGAGATTTATTTTTTGACAAGTTTCAAAGACTTAGGGGAATGGTTCAACGCATTACAAATTATATAATGCGTTTTCTTTTCTTTAAAATGGACCAACTAAACCTTACAAAATTCTACAGAAGTGTACCTTACATGATCATGAGACATAATTATGTTTTGAGATCGCATTTCGTCAAAGCATTAGGAAGGGTTTTAACCCCCACAAATTGTATATTGATTTTTCTTTAAATGAACCAATTAAATTCCTTTACAAAAACTTTCACACAAAAAATATATTTAAATAATTTTTTGCATTTTAGATTTAAAATAATAATAATAATTTTATTTTCTAAAAATAAATTACAATGCATACATATAAGATAAGAGTAAAGTTGGAGGAAGAATAATTTGGGAGGAGCTAGGGTTTGACACCCGCTACCACAAATGTAGAGCAACAATGAGCAATTACCAAGGGGGGGGTAAGGGGACCTCCTCATACAAATAGGTAGTGATGGACAAAGGGAAATGGCTAAGAGGCGTAGTTTTCAAGACACTAGCGACAGGAACCTCGGGATCAAACCCAGGGAAGCATCAAGAAAGAAGCCAGGACAAAAATGAGACCACGGGTGAAGACGCTAAGGAAACTCAAAATGAGACGCAAGAAACCGTGAAGGCCAACGGGAAAGAAGGGCGCAACCCATGCAAGCCCAAAACAACAATGATACCCAACGTAATACTAGAGGACCCACAAACGTAACTCTACAGGGACCAGATAAAGACACATGCGCTCATATGCAAGTTCATGGGGTTATGGCCCATAGAAAGAACTCTGCGCAACTGGATCAAATATCACTGGAAGCCAAATGGAGAAGTGGAGCTCCACCTCGGCTCGAAGGGTTTCTTCACAGCAGTCTTCATGAACCTGGAGGACAGGGATAGAGTCTTCAAGGGAGGTCCATACTTCCACGCCTCAGCTGGACTGTACATGCAACCCTAGAAAGAAAATTTCTCCGCGGAAAAAGAAACATTCAAAAAGGTACTAGTCTGGCTGAGATTCTATTCCTTACCCTTAGACTACAGGTTGCCCTCCACCTTTGAAGCAATAGGAAACAAACTGGGGAAATATGTGAAGACCTCGGAAGCAACCCTAAAAGGAAGATACACATCGTACGCAAGAATCTGCATAGAGATGGACATTTCTGGAGCACTCCCAGAAGCCATAAGTCTGGAATTCGAGGATGAGGAATGGATCCAAAACATAGATTTCGATAAGATCCCCTTTAGATGCAGAAGATGCCATGAACATGGCCACTTGATCAAAGAATTCCCTCTTAATAAAAAGCAGGAAGCGACAAACCCCAAAACACAGCAAGATGAGGAAGGGTTTATAACACCGAACCCTAGGAACAAAGAAAATAAAAAGAAAAATAAAACCTCAACAGGAAATAACCAGGAGACCTGGAATAAAATGGAAGGAAGGGACCAAACCAACAAAGGGACAGAAGACAAAGTGACTCGACAAAAGTTCAAGAGGTCAGAGACCAAGAAACAAAAGAGCCTATCGATCGACCAAGCAACACGACGACACAGGGGAGTTGCGCAACCCCGATGGATGGAGAAACAAAAGATGACAACATTGCCATGCAAGATGCAGAGGGAGATGCGGAGAAGAACCCGAATGAAGTAGGCACAAAATACCCTGATCTCAAGGACTTGGTGGAAAGGGAAGGGATAGACCTTCCGAACATATTGGAACAATGGAAAAGGCAGGGAGTCGACAACGTACCAACAAAGCAACTTGACCGCATCCAGTACCTGTTTATCCTATGGGAAGAAGCCAAAGCCAGAGGACAAAAATGCACACATGGGGAGATAGGACAACTAGGAGTCAAAGCTGGTGAGGGACAACCACAACTATCACCCAAGTAGACGAGGAGGAAAAAAGGTAGGAAATCAAACAATGTAGCCCTACAAAAGCTGGGAGCGCTACTGATAAATTTGGGTATGATCAAGAAACTCTTTCCCCACTCCCCCCCACATGTTTAAATGAAGGTCATAACTTGGAATATAAGAGGCCTAAACAACCCAAGAAAGCAAAGAATCCTTAGGAATAAACTAAAGCAGGAACAACCAGATCTTTGTTTCATTCAAGAGACGAAATGCACTACAGACAGAATGGAGGCAATCAGTAAACAACACTGGCGCAAGTACAAGATGGTATCCATCGAAGACCACCAAAGGTCAGACGAAATTCTCACTCTGTGGAACCCACAAATTCTAAATCTAATAGCAACCGAAGCAACCAGGTACACCCTAATGGTACACATGCAAATCATTGGAAACACAGAGGAGATTCTCTGCACTATTGTGTATGGGCCCCAAGGGCCAGAGGAAAAGAGAGGAATGATCCAAGACCTAGAAGATATAAAAGCCCGATCCACCAACCTCCACTGGATCCTGGCAGGGGACTTCAACATCATCACCTCACTTGCGGAGAAGAAAGGTGGTACAAGAAGATTGGATCGGGATGCAGAGGAGTTTTCAAATCTCATCGACAGAGTGGAGCTGGTAGATCTCAAAACTAATAATGCCCAGTTCACCTGGAACAATAAATGGATGAACCAGTTTCAGGTAGCTACAGACTCGACAGATTCCTTATATCGGAGTCAATCATTATGCAGGGGCTAACCTTAGATTGAAACATCCTTCCCTAGGGTGGATCTGATCACTGGCCAGTGCAACTGAAAGTAGGCTTCCAAACAATACCAAAGAACAGATCCTTCAGATTCGAGAAATTTTGGATTGATCACCCGACTTTCAAGGAAAGAATCAACCAGTGGTGGCGGGAGGAGCAATTGGAGAAAGGGACAAGGATGTTAAAATTTCAAAAGAAACTTAAGTACATCAAAAACAAGCTCAAAGAGTCGAACAGAGATGCCTTCGGGAATATAAACAAAGAGAAAAACAACATAGAAGAAAAAACGAAAAAACTCCAAGAAACCTGCATGCGGGAAGGCTAAACTGAGGACCGAAAAAGGAAAAGATCCAAATGACCCAATATTGGGAGGCGCTATGCCAGCAAGAAGAAACACTCTGGCGTCAAAAGTCCTGCGTCCGATGGATAAAGGAGGGAGAGCGGAACACTAAGTTTTTCCATAGAAAAACCATGGCTAGAAGAGCCCACAAAAAAATCCTGAAGGACCAGGATGGAATCGAGCGTGAGTCACATTAGGAGATTGAAACTGCTCTGGTCAAACACTTCCATGAGATAGCCCAAGAACCTCACCAAGACAGATTGAAGGCCATTCAAAGGATAACCCAACATTTTCCACGTCTGGTCACAGAGGAACAAAACATCTCCCTAAACAAACCTATTACCACGGAAGAAGTTGACCAGGCTCTCTAGGAAATGCCTAGTGGGAAAGCACCGGGTCCAGATGGCTTCACAGTGGAGTTCTTCAAAGCTTGTTGGGAAACCGTCAAACATGATGTTTACAAGGTAGTAGAAGACTCTAGAAGGTCCACCTCCATCCTTAAATCACTAAACGCTACAATGATCACACTAATACCCAAAGAAAATGAAGCCAAAACCCTTGATCGGTACAAACCTATAGCACTATGCAATGTGGTTTACAAGATAATCTCCAAAGTCATAGAAAATAGACTGAAACCTCTCCTACCTTCACCGATCTTGCAAGAACAGGCAGGCTTTGTGGAAGGAAGACAAATAATGGACAACATCATCCAGGCCCATGAGATCATTCACACCTTGAAGCTTCAAAAGAGGGGGAGAATGATAATACAATTGGACCTAGCAAAAGCTTATGATAAAATTAGCTGGCACTATATGGCCAAGACTTTGGAAGCCTTTGGTTTCACCCAACACTGGATCAATTGCATTGTCAATCTCGTATCCACAACAAGATACTCGCTACTAATCAATCGATCCCTAGCCAAACCTTTCTGGCCCACGAGAGGTATCAGACAAGGAGACTCATTGTCCCCTTTCCTGCTCATTCTGATAATGGAAGGCCTCAGCGAGAGCATAAAGAGCGTAACCACAACTGGGGAAATAACAGGGCTCAAACCCTTCAAAAACTTCCCTACTTCAACACACCAACAATTTGTGGATGATACCTTACTCCACGACATACCCACGATCAAGGAAGCCAAAGCCTACAAATGAATCCTAGAAGACTTTGGGGAAGCCTCGGGCACTGAGATCAACCACTCCAAGTCGATGATCTTCTTCTTCAATACCAATCCAGCTATCCAAAGGAATTTGACCAAAATTCTAGGCTTTGAACGAAAAATACTCCCAACTAAGTATTTGGGGGTTCCATTGACAGACAAAGTGTACAAAATGTCAAATTGGGAAGGAGTAATAAACAGGTTACAGGAGCGGGTAAAAAATTGGACGTATAGATCCCTCAATCTAGCAGGTAGACTGATCCTAACCAAGTCTATTTTACAAGCAATCCCAACCTTTATGATGTCCATCTTCCCCACTCCACAGGGGATCCTACAAAAAATAAGAGCCATCCAGAGGGACTTCCTGTGACAAGGCACGGAAACAAAGAAAAAATGGGCCCTGGTGGCTTGGGAGAAAGTCTGCAGGCCAAAAAGCTAAGGAGGCATAGGGCTACAAGACCCACAAATGACCAATAACGCATATGGGGTGAAACTCTGGTGGCGCTGGGTCAAAGAAACTACTACACCTTGGGTAAACCTATGGAAGGCAAAGTATGCCCCAGACATTCGCGATCAGGATAGAATCCGCTTCGGAGGAACCAGGGAAGGGTCAGCCATATGGAACCTAGCCTCGCGCAACAAAGCCTGGATTCAGACGCACAGCTTCTGGGAAATCAGGAATGGCAGAACAACCAGATTTTGGGAGGATGCTTGGCAACAGGAATCGAGGATGGAGAACCTGGATAGAGGGATACTCCAACAGGAGCTAATCACGCAAGGTAAAATCAACCTATACCAATACTGGAAATAGGAAATGGATCACAACAAATGGAGAATCTGGGACAAGATTATTCCACAGAACAACGATACGCCCGTAACAACAGTAAAAGAGGTGGAGGAGGAACTGGGAAGATGAAAAATAACAGTCACGGAAGGAGAGGACCAGTTGAGGTGGGGACAAAAGGACGGAGGGGAATTCAACTTGAAAGAAATCCAACACTATATGGCGAACCTAGACCAAGAAGACTCAGCGCAACACTGGGATAAGCTTTGGAACAACCCCCAATGGCCAAAAATAAAAATTTTCCAATGGCTAATACTACACAACCACATTCTAACTTGGGATAACTTAAGGAAAAGGGGATTCACAGGTCCATTAAGATGTCATATTTTCAAGCCCAGGAAGAAACAACAAACCACCTCCTTGATGAATGCGCCTACACTGTAGAACTTTGGGACTGGGCGGAAAGTATCTTCCGCCAGTCCGACAGGATCCGAGGTAACATTGCCGCAAACATCACTCTCTGGAAAGAGAACTACAATGAACAAGAAGAGGTGAACCTTTGTTGGATCCTCACCCCAGGAATGATCATATGGTCGATATGGAAGGAAAGGGACTGGCGCATTTTCAGAAACCAAAGTTGGCCCGAAGGGAATATCAAGGAAATAATAATCTCCATGATACGAGAGATGGTGCAGAGCCGCAACTTCCAGGTAGGTAGAGCGCAACCCACTGATCAGGATTCCCGAGTCCTAGAGATATTCCAATTGAACAACGGATGCAATCCTAATCAGTGCAAACGGCCACTGCAACTCCAAGTAGGTGAGCGCAATTGGAAACCCCCACCTTCAGGCTACCTCAAGTTGAATTTCGACGGGGCGACGAAAGGCAACCCAGGGAGAACATGTTTGGCAAGAGTAATCAGGGACAATAAAGGAAACATCATCTGGCTGTATGTTGGAAGTCTAGGCAACTCAACCAACAACGCCGCAGAATTCGGAGCCCTGGAGATTGGCCCAGAGATTCTAAGTCGGGAGGGGATGACAAATTCCATAGTGGAAGGCGATTCCACACTGGTTATCAACATAGTAAGAACACTCCAAAATGGTACCAGAATGGGGAAAATCCAGAGGCACTGGCGATTGGCCCACCTACTGCAAAAAATCCAGAAGCACTTGCGGAAAGGGATCAATGTGGAGTTGCGCTGGGTTCGGAGGTCAGCAAATGGACTGGCAGACAGAATAGCGAATGAGGGGGTCGATAACGAAGGTCCAAAATTGGACACAATCTGGAGCAACATCCCACAAGGTCAATTCCGAGCAGATTGCAGCCAACTTGCGGCAAAAGACTGGGACAACAGTAGTAGTATGAAAGATTATGGCAAGAATAGAGGCTCAACAGGCACTGAAGTGCATATAGGTTCCAGGCAGAATCTGATTGCCCACCAATCAAACAAGGCTACAAATGCAAACACAGACCACACATCAGGCGAAAGCACAACACCACAGTCCTGACAATAGAAAGAAGTACAAAGGCTATCTGTGGGAAATCAGAATAGATAACTCGCAGGCGGCGAAGGATGAAAGACGAAAGGGTTCACCAGGGCCAAGTCTAGGCACACCTCACCCAAGTACTGTTATGGGACAGGGAAATGAATGGCGTACAACGCACAGGGAAAAGCATTGACGCAGGGATTACGACAAGGTCATCAAGTGCACATGCTCTGGAACAGAGGATACTGACCATAAGGACCATCTTGATGAGAAGGCCATGATTGCAAGGATGGGACCACAACCGGGTTGGCTCCATAAAATAAGGTATAACAGAAAGAACCACAGACCAGAGGAAAGCAATTACAGGGGCCACCTTACATACCAGAAAGAGGTGAAGCAAAACAAGGGAAGAACCCAACGTAAAAACTACCACATGTAAGCAAAGATGGTACGCATGAAGAGAACTAGCAGTAAGAGAGGCCCCCAGGGAACTGAACCTTCGCAGAACGCCCGGAGGATGACAAGAATCAAATAGGCGACCAAGGAAGCAAAGAGTACTTTCCTCAAGCAGGTAGACATAAAGGGGAAGACGATCATCAAAATATGGGAGAGAGAAATCAACAATGCTCACAGGGGAAAATCCTGGACAAAACTAACTTAGGAAGCGGGGGGGATAAGGGACCCCAGAGCCACACAACCCAGGACGACTCTCTACTGTAGGACGGTGGAGGAAGCTTGGAGAACAAAAATGTTGGTAGGTAAGATGTGTGCGGATCGGAGGGATACCAATAGGACAGAAACCAGAGAACATAAGAAGGTGCTTACAGGTATTTTGAACCGCCTCAACAACCTGGAGGCGAGGGAAAAAAGACTTGTGGAGGACCAGAGAAGCCAACAGAAAAAACAGGAGTGAATGGCAGGGCAATTCCAGCTCTATTTACGCTATGTCCACCATATAGACATTACTCCAATCGACAGAAATGGAACCCCAACGTGCATTAGAAAGATACACCTAGTGGAGAAAAAAGAGGAGAATGAGACAAGGTAGGAAGGAGATGAAGAGAACCCCATCAACCTGGACTAATGTTGGACGAGCCCTGGTCAAGTCTCTTAGTGTAGGAGCTAATCCCACTATGCTTATTCTTTCTCTGTTTTCGTTATGCTGGTGTTTTTCAAACTGGATTACAGAGGTTTGGGTTGGTTTCCCATGGTGGCAACCCAGGCCTACCCTGCTATATTAGACATTGCATCCCTGGGACCCCAGATCCGGTTTCTGTTCTGGCAGATCTTGGGTGTCCCTGCATCTTTTTTGTACTATACTTTTCTACAATAATATAGATTCTCACACTCATTTAAAAAAAAAGGAAGATAAGAGTAAAGTCAATATTAACATAAACCAATATATTATGATAGAGATTTGTAAAAAGTGTTTAAATCTTGGCCATACTTTTTGACCAACTTAATCAAGAAGAAGAAGAATTTTTAATGTCCATGAGGCTAACAATAGCCTATGGGACATACTGCCTCATATATTAATTTCTGCATTTCAGTCCTTTTCCTATTCATCTTGATGATGAGCTCTCCCACTTACTCCACAGTCCCCTCGTTGAATAAATTATTCCAAGAGTTAGTTGTTAAAATACTCACATAATTGTCAGTGTTGTCTTTGAAAGCTTCACACTCTAAAATGAAATGTTTTTCTGTTTCCACTTTTCCGGAGTTGCAGAACATACACACCCTTTCTTCCCAAGCTTACTTTGGTCTTTTCCAACACCTGGTTTCACAACAGAGTTGATGGGAATTAGTAATTAAATTGGGCAATAAGCATTTTGACTCTCCAAGATATATTGGCCCCTATGTACACTTTTTTATGGTGGTTGTAAGTGGGGTTAAACTCTTCAATGTAATATTTTTTCTTTGTCCCTAGCCTTTTTTCCCAGGATCGCTTGTGGAACCTATCAATAACAAAAGCCTTTATCTCTTTATTGTTTGTAGGTCACATGTTCAAGTGAATATCCCATTTACTAAGCCGTTTAATATTTTTCCGCATCCACGTCTTCTTTCTTTTGCACAATATGTCATTGAAGACGACCTTAGGCCACCGACCATCTTTTTTATTTTATTTATTTATTTTTATTTTTTTCATCAATAACAAGATGAACAAGACTACATGGCAGTGCATACCTGCTGCTATATTTGCAGATTTGGTGGATTTAGATCAATTGAGCTCTTGTAACTGCGTCTTGTCTAGCTTTGAGATCCGTGGTTATGTACTTCAATGCCACGCGTAGCTAGACAAGGTGTCTTCTGCTGACTTAATCCTTTTGGCAAAATCAAAGAGTGTTTCAGCAATTAATTCTCGTGGGTGATATTTGTCGGGTTCTGGTGGGCACAACCTCGAAGGTGAAAAAATAAGTATGGCCATCTGTACTTAATTAAATATAATACAAGCACACCATTTAATATATCTATCCTTCATTAAATATAATACGAATAATATGAATTTACCATTTAATATATCCCTATGTTTTCCTTATGTTTTCATTTATGAACAATCGTTGCCTTGCAATAAGAGATTCATTTCATCCGCCAACGGGATGGTCGAATTTTTTTTTTTAAATAATTGAAAAAAATAAAAATAAAACATTTTTAAAGTGTGATATTAGAAAAAACACAATTTTTTTTGGTCAATCACTTATTAATATGTAGTCAACGTTGAACTAAATGCTATATACCTATGCCTTCAGCCGATATAATAAAAGTATAATTCTTTTATTTTTGATGATCTCAAACAATTTAAAGAGAGGAGAATTTTAAATAAAAAAATATTTAAAGACAATAAATATAATGCATTGATTGAATGTTTATTTCTTAAAAGTGATTTTTTAAATAGTAATGGATACTGAATTAAATTAAAGGGAGACGACATTGTCCCTATTGCAAAGAGTTTAAAGAGAGGAGAATTTTAAATAAAAAAAATAATTAAAGACATCAAATATGATGCATTGATTAAATGTTTATTTTTTAAAGTGATTTTTTAAATAGTAATGGATAATGGTGTAAAGCTTGGAGGAATTTTATAATGATTCCTTTTCTCTCACCAACTAAAAGTTTTAAAACTCTTTTATACCAAAAAAATATTTAAATGATTTTTTTAGTATTTTTCTTATATTTGAAAATAATAATAATAATAATACTAATTTGTTTATTCTAATTTTTATAACTTTTTCATATAAAGAAAATATTTAAATATTTTTTAATATATATATTTTTTTATATTTGAAAATAATAATAATAATATTAATTCTTTTATTCTTTAAGAGAATAATCACAACAAACAGAATTTAAGAGAAAATTCAATATTAAAATAAAACATAATATCATGATAGAGATATATAGAAAGTGTTTAAATCCTATCTATAATTTTAGAATGGTTTATATGAGGCTCAATCATATGAACGGAAGTATAATTTCTTTTTTAGATTTGAGGATCTCAAATAATTTAAAGAGAGGAAAATTTAAACCTGTTAAAACTATTTCAAGATGTCAAACCTGTAATTGATGAATTTTTGCAGAAGAACCTTAACTGAGGGGAAGTTCCCACATGGATTCATCAATTCGCATGAGGTTGGTTTAAAAAATAACAGATGGAGAGGAAGTTGCATGTGTGATGTGGGAGTTTTTCCTCATGTCTCTAGTACGAGAGTTATTCTTAGTGCACCATGACTTTGAGTGATGATAGAAATTCCGTAATTGAAGGGAGGTGGGGTCATATCCCCACCCTCCCTTTTAAAATCTGCATTTTTTCCTTTAGACCGATAATTTTCCTTGAGGGGGTTGAATTTTTTGCGAAGGAGCATGGATATCTTAAGGTAAATACTTTTGAGAATATTCCTCATTGATTCTGAGGGTGCTTTGTTCAAATTGAGTTGATATATTAGACAAGGAGTCTGCCTGCCCATTCTAGGTTATATATAAGTGATGATAGCTTATAGTTTGAAATTTTTTCTCCATCGTCCTGATTCTGTGATATATCTGCATAAGGTAGGGATTAACGTTTTAATTATTTTTCGAATCCCTTTGACAATTAAATTAAAATCACCAATGACAACAACTATTCTGGTTGAATTATCTGCTCAAATGAGGTTCAATCCCATATATACTGCAAGGGGCTCTGCTTGGTTATTTGTGGCGAGACCTATCCCCCTGGAAAACTCAATATTCTTATTTCCTTTGGAGTCAAAGACGACTCCCCCCGCGCCTACCACCCATGGATTTCCTATCGAAGCTCCATCGAAAAATAAAATAGTAGATCCTTGCAGCCTCTGCCATTGAGTAAATTCTTGGTCAGAGAGTTCGAGTTACAAGAAATGTTGGGGCACCATGAGAGAAGAAGATGAGAAGGGTTGAAAGTAGCGTTCATTGAGAATTCCTTTGACCCATACCTGTTCTATTTGATCTAAAGTTATCAATGAATCTGACTTATGTGGCTTCGAACAAAAGAATTATGAAAGAAGGTTGCATGCCTTTGAAAGCACCCTTAGAGGGGGAAAAAGATTGTTTTGAAAAATGGCCTTGTTCCTAGTCAACTAAATCTCCCACTAGATAAATTTTGGGATCTGTTTCCACAAAATTGCAAATAATGTTTTTTAGTGAAGCTGCCAACATATCTTTTCTTCTAGTGGATGAGCATATATGTCCAATTGGAAGGTGCATTATATCTAGGGGAGAGTGGAGCATATAATAAATCCCAGATTTGTTTTGAGAAAGGGAAATCAAAGAAAATGCGATGAGAAGTTTTGGCTGCCATTTTACAAAGAACACACTGTGATGGTCCTGTTATTCCTCGTTTGTGAAGATTTTCTGCTATGAGAATTTTCCCATGTATTAGAACCCGATTGAATGCATTTAATTTTGAAAGAGATGGACCCAACCATATGAAAGACCAAAATTTGGAGTTGGGGTACTAGGCATATCCACCAAAAAATGCTGATAACCTTGCTTGACTGAGTATTCAGAGCCCCCCCAACAATGATAATCCTTCACTCCAACCTCTATAGGAGCACTACCTGCTAGTAGATTGTAAAATTTGGAAAACACGAGAAAACGATGTGCCAGTGGGGAAAGAATTTTCCATTTAACCCATTTTCCATTTTCTGCCCATGATGATAAATTATATAGATTAATGAGACCAGAATTAAGACACAATATTTCAAGAGGTGTTTGGTCTTCCATTTCCCCAAAGGTTCCTTTCCAATAATGCTACCAGTCCATATGTTTATGGATTCTCCATTTCCTGGTACCCACAAAATCTTAGAGTGGATAAGGGGAGAACCAACTCTTATAATCTTCCAAATGGGAGATCCTTTGGATGGAGGAAGGAAGTTATCTAGACTTCGAGGCCTAGGAGGGTTGAGATATTTTGATATGAGATAAATTTTCCACCAATTTTCTCTTCCTGTGACCAGTCTCCATGCTAATTTTGCTCCTAGGGTTGTATTCATTAAAGAGGGGTCATGAATGGCTAATCATTCTTTCTCTTTTGGTTGGCATACTATATGCTAATTTATTAAGTGAAATTTCTTAGAGTTTTCTTTCCCTCCCTCCCATAGGAAACTCCTGAAGGTTTGAGAATTTTTTTCAAAGAATCCCTTCGGAGCCAAAATGCCTGCACATTGGAAAATTGTTAAAGTTGAAAGAATTGACTTTAAAAGAAAATTTTTATCCACTGGACTTAGCCATTGAGCTCCCCAATTCTAGATGCGTGCTTGCATTTTATTAAGAATATACTTCCATGCCTGAGAATTTGATGATCTGAGGAAAATAAGCATCCCCAAATATTTAAAGTGTGACCAATTAATGATCATTGGAAACCATAATATTCTAGAGATGATTGATTGAAGATCTCCCGATATATTCCACCCATATATTTTTCTCTTGTTGCTATTAATTTTACCTCCTTAAGCAACTAGAAAGCTATCCATTTTTTTTTTAATCTCCTTGCAATAATTGTTGAGGCTTCCTCCAGAAGAAGGGTATCATCAAAAAATTGGGAATGGTTGATTTGGATACCTGAGAGATGCCCAATTCGACATTTTGCTTCTAATTTACGTCTGAGGGAATCAACCATGAGGATGTAGAGAGAATGAGAGAGGGGGAAACCTTGCCTATGACCCTTGCCTGATTTGAAAAAATGTGTTGGTATACCATTTAACACAGGTGCAATCCAAGGGTATCCTATGCAGGCTTGAATCCATTCTATGAATTCTTCTGAGAAGCCATACTTTTTTAGTATTGAGAATAGAAAATAATGCTTTCCTCTATCAAAGGAATTTGCCATATTTAATTTTATCACCATACCTTTATCTTTATGGCATTTGATGGAGTGAGCCACTTCTTGCACCTGAATTATGTTGACAATGATCTGCTTGTTCTCCATGAAACCACCCTGATACTATGAAACAATATTGGGGAGAAGTGGTTTAAGGCAGGTAGCTATAATTTTGGTCAAAATTTTATAAGTTGAATTACACAGAGAGATGGGCAGAAATCTAGAGAAATTTGAAGGATTGGTTTCTTTAGGGATGAGGTCCAGAAATGTTGAGTTGGTTGCGCCTCCGCTTTTTTTTCTCAAAGTGTAGTTAAACATCCTCTTTAAATCAAATTTTATTACATCCCATAAGTGCTTGAAAAACCAGATAGAAAAACCATCGGGACCTAGAGCTTTGTCCTGCTCTAGACCCCTTAGGGCCTGGTAAACTTCTTTAGTGATCTCTTTTATAAGAGAGATATTTTCCTGTGTCGTTATACTATGTGGAATATGCTCTAACATTTCCTTCTTAGAGAGTTCATTTTCTTCTATGTTTCTTTGAGAGTAAAAATCTTCGAAATGTTGAATTGCGACTTCCTTTATTTGGTCAAAATTTTCTAGCATTTGCCCTGATTCGGATTGAATTTTTGTAACAATATTATTTTTTCCTTTGTTGGGATTTTTTATGAAAGAAAGAGGTGGTTGAGTCCCTTGCTTTTAACCAAAGACTTCGATATTTCAATCACCAATGTTTTTCTTCTTTCCTCATGGCAGCATGGAGATTTTGATAAGCTTATTTTTCCTTCATTAGGCCTGCTTTTGTTATTTCTTTATTTTCCAATTCTTGTTGAATTTCAACTATATCAGAAAGTCGAATCATTCTTTCTTTGTTGGGAGGGACATATGAAATTTTAACCAAATAATTTAAAGCTTGTTTAACCATTCTCAATTTACTTTCCTAGATAAAATTTGGAGAACCTACAATAGAAGAGGACCAGATGTTCTAGACAAGAGAGATGATTGATTTAGAGTCAAGCCAAAGGGGGTTGAAACGAAAGGGTAGAGGGCCAAAATTTTGCGGGGGAGTGAGGGAGAGAGTGTTTTGCCTATGATATGAAAGATAAAAGGGGAGAGTGCAAGAGAAAATGTTCAGGGGAAGGAGAAGGAGGTCACTATGAATAAGGAAGTTATCCAAACAAACAACTATGTGGCACAAACATGATCTCTTGTTACTCCAGGTGTATTTTCCTCTTGATGGTTTTATATCCTGGAGATCCCAATCCAAAAAAAGATCTTCCAATTTTTCTCTCATGGGGTCACGAACCCGAATTCCCCCTCTCTTTTTTTACTGATGAAGGTGGGTGTTCAAATCTCCCCCTATGATGACAGTGGCTAAATCCAGGGTTTCCTTGACAACAAACAAGGAAGACCAACATTCTAACTTTTCTAAGTAACTATTTAGCATATATGTATTTATGAAAGAGAATTTTTTGTTATATTCTCTATTCCCAAGAACAATAAGAATACAATGGTTTTCATAGAAAGATACCTCTAGCTCCCACTGACTCAGATCCCAAAGAGTCATGATTCCTCCAGATGCTCCAACTAAAATTTTGGCTATTCCTTATCCATTTCTCATGGCTCTTTGGAACTTGCCATGACCGTTGATTCCTCCATTTTGGTCTCCTGGAGGAGAATTAGATAAGGCTTCTCTATTTTGAAAATATCTTTGAGAGCTTCGACCTTATATTTACTACCGAAGCCTCTGTAATTCCAGGAGAGAAATTTTATTGGCAAGGGTTAGAGGAGGCCCGTTCGCTGGGTACAAGTGGATCAAGACCCTTATTGTTTTCTTTTCTTCCCATATTGCTCAAAGAAATTTCAATGTAATATTTCTTACCATGTGCTTTTTCTTTGATAGTTGTTTCTTCTCGGACATATTTGTGTGATCTCCTTCCTGATCTTTGAATTGTTTTCTTGTATAATTTTTCCCTCCTCAACATCCTGTCTCGATGATCCTTTAGGGGGGTTCGAATCCACAAAAATTGGTTGATTTGTTTCTTGTGTGGCTTCCTGGTTGGCCTCTTGAAAATTCTCCTCATCCCTTGAGTCATCTTCTTCACAATCTATTGATGGGGAAGAGATCAACATACACTGGTCTCTTGCTGCATTAGGGTTTGGGTCCAGATTCATTACCCCTTCTCTCCCCATAGATGATTCCATTAAGATCTCATATTGATTTTTCGTGGATAACAAGATATCTGTATGCTTTGCTTTTTGTTTTCTCCTTCCTCCAATGGATGTCGATGTCCCACTTGCCTTAGTTGGTGTTGTTGTTGGGTTTTTGGTAGGGTTTGAAGATCCTTCTTTTTTCCCAGTAGTTTTACATGTATTTGATTTCTTTTTTACCTTTTTCCATCCCTCCTCTTATGCTTCCCCCACAACTTCCTGATCATGTTTTTTTTGTGGACAGTTTCAGGAAAAATGCCCATATTCATGAAAAATTTTGCATTTAAAGGGGAATTGTTCATAATCTAGTTTTTGAATGTGAGTCCAATTGTCCACGGTAAGATTAATAGCTTATGGAATCCCTTTTTCTAAATCCACTTCGACACAGATTTGTACACATGTAAAATTGGATGATTTAGGTTCATATCTATCAATATATTTCCCAAGATAATCCCAAGTACTCTTCAAAACATCATCTCCCCAATAATGAAATGATAGGTGGGGAAGGTGAACCCACACATGTACTGCTGTTGGGATATTGATTTCAGGATCAAAATCCAACGTCCACCTATTCAAGTACATGCCTCTTGATCCAAAAAATTATGGACCACTGCAAAAAATGAGATCTCGATCTTCTTTGAGTTCAAAATAAAAAATATAAAAACCCTTACCACAAAAAAATGAAACATTCTTCCTTAGATTAGAGGTTGCTAGTTCAACGCAATCCAAAAATTGCTCTGCGAACGGGAGGGACAAAGACTTGTAAAATTCCCTATCAAACCCTTGGAGGCATAAGAAAAAGATTTTCTTCGAGCCACTACTCTGGGAATAACGAACTCCAGGATCTGATATAATTTCTTTACAAATTGCAAATGAATGGGTCAAGCGGAAGGGTTGCCCAAAGATCCCACAAGTTTCCTGAATGTAACAATTTCATCTTTGAATTTCGGGGGAGGATTAGGGTCATCCATGTTACAGGAGAATCCCCCTGCGGACAAGTGGATTTCCTCTTGGATACTAGACCCCTATGACCAAGACAAAAAAGTGCTATTGTGGACACTGACATTCCGTTTCATGAAGCTAAACTATTCAAAGAAGAAGAAGGAAGAAGGGTAAATACCTTTTTTACCGACGTTTGTCCTTGCTTGATTTAGGCTGATCTTGATCTCCAAGTTCTTCAGAAGGTCCTACAATACAATGAGCAACAACAACGAGACATACTTCCTACTCTACCATGTTTAGCTTCATAATGGATCTATAAAAAAAACAAGTTCATGAAACATACACAAACTTTAAAGGAAACAAGCCAAGCCTAGATTTATATTAATGGAAACAAAGTAAGATGCTTACAGCCATAGATGTAGGTGCAACAACTTCACCAAGCTCTATTTGTCCAGAACCTTGCTCAAATAATCCACACACAAAATGATGATGCTTCAATGATATCTCCCTTATGAGATCATAAGTTAGGTGCTTCTCAATTTCTCTGTCTCCCTTTCACCATGAGAAGGCCTCCTTATATAAGCTTTGAGAGGCCCAACCACCTTAGAGATTCTTGGGATAGGTTGAGGATATTTCTCCATCAGTTGTGGATCCTCCCTAAGATTTAGCCTTGACCTTAGTATTCGAATCCAACTGATTTCCAAGATAAGGGGCATCTTCCCCTGATTTTCTCAAAAATCAAAGATTCCCTTAAACAGGCCAGCGCTCCCCTAAAAGGGCACACAGAGCATTGCAACGCTCCCCCAAAGAGGGTTAGGGAGCGCTGGCACTCCCTGACAATAGGTAGGGGAGCGCTACCCAAATTTTCCTCCAAAACCCCTAATGCTCCCCCAGAAGGATGTCCAGAGTGCTACAACGCTCCCCCAAAGAGGGTTAGGGAGCGCTATCACTCCCTGACAATGGGTAGGGGAGCGCTGCTCTTCAAACTTCATTTTTAAGTGTTTTTCTCAATGCAAAAGCTTTGTACTCCTCATTAGATGATTTCTCCTTCTTAAACTAGTCTTTGAAGGTGTCTTAAGTGTCCTTATGATGTCGTTAGAGGCATTACATAGTCAAGATGGCAGTATGATGTTTGTGACACTTGCGACCCAAATGTGACACTTGCAACACTGACGATGACGACAATAGGTCATCATTGGAGTGAGTAATTTTGATGTGTAACATATTGCCCGCCAAAGTACGAAGTCAGAAGATGGAAATTGATGACTGAAGTACTTTGTAGAATTTTTAGAGCAAGGGTATGGATGCGAAGAACCTGGTAGAAGCTGCACACAACCATCAACAAAAATTATGACATGTTTCAAACCTAAGGCATGCATTCCTATGCTTGAGTGATAAAGACTTTCAAGGTATGGCCGCCATAAAATACACTGCGGATCCATAATTATATTAACAAAGAGTGTAGCCACCAAAGATACAATGTGGATTTATACTTCCATGACATGAACTGATCGTAGCCACAAAAAATACACAGTGGATCTATGAAACGACAAGACATAGCCATAGACCAATACAACGTGGATCTATGTGATAGTATATGTGTCAACGTTCAAAAGAAACTCCGTCGCAACCTGGGAAAAGTACATATAAGAGTGATAACTCAACCCAGGGTCTTCTTACCGATCTCGATGTAGTATGAATCTAACCATGTGAATAGATGTCCTGATGTCGAACATGGAAGAAACCACTTAATTACCGGTCAATGAGGTAAACCGTTAACAAGCACGAGGGAAATCACCATTGATGTCAATGATTCCCAAATTATAGTAGTACATTCCAGTGAATGTGAACAAATGAGCTGAAGTCGAACATTCGTGGAATCACCCGATCAGGGGTCAATGATGTAAACCCACTGTCGGAAGTGAGGAGGCCTACCATTGAGGCATGCAGGTCCCAAGGTACTAACTAGTTTCTAAGTCTAGTTCCTAGATAATGTGTTAAGGTCGACAGGAATAGACTTGTCACAGGAGGGCCTTGATGTATCCCCCATCAACAACACGAAAACTAACACACGGATGTAATTTGGTAGATCAAATGAACATGCACCGACACGGGTATTGAAACAAGAATATGTGATGGTTGACTCTTGAGGCAGATACTTCCCTTGAACAATGAGGCATGACAACAGAAAACTTGACAAGGACCAAAACTTGATAATGCAGTGGATGCTGTGACTTTCGTTGGGTGACCCAAAGGAGTAAGGAAACTCAAAGGATTGGTTCAGTGCAAAGGTTCGACGGATTAAAATGCATGCAAAGATAAAATGTTGTGTTTAAGGGCGACTGTAAGAATTACTGGTAATGTTCTCAAAAACTGCTTGGCTTCCTTCCTTCAATTTCCCCCCCATCCAGATAGACGAGTACCTCTTTTTAATTTAACGAGCTCGAGGAGGGTAACACATGCTCGATATAACTCACCTTCGGTAAGTCCCTCTTCCTTTGTTTAACGAACTGGAAGAAGTAAGGGTCCGGTCCCACATGGGACCTTCAATGTATGATTGTTTAACGAGTCCAGAGAAGGTAAACTCGATGGTTTTTCATATTTAGAGAGTCTGAAAATGACTTAAAGACGACTCCAATGTTGTCATTTTTCGTAATGTTAGTCTCACGAGGCCGAAAAAGAGATAAATTATCACTTGAAAGACACCCTTTCAAAACTTTTAACGAGTGGGAAATGAAGCAAGATCCCTATGACCAAGACATAAAAGTGCTATTGTGGACACTGACATTCCTTTTCATGAAGCTAAACTATTCAAAGAAGAAGGAAGAAGGGTAAATACCTTTTTACCGACATTTGTCCTTGCTCGATCTAGGCTGATCTTGATCTCGAAGTTCTTCAGAAGGTCTTGCAATACAATGAGCAACAACAACGAGACATACTTCCTACTCTACTATGATTAGCTTCATAATGAATCTATAACATAAACAAGTTCATGAAACGTACACAAAATTTAAAGGAAATAGGCCAAACAAATATTTTTATTAATGAAAACAAAGTGAGATGCTTACAGCCATAGATGTAGGTGCAACAGCTTCACCAAGCTCTCTTTGTCCAGACCCTTCCTCAAATAATCCACACACAAAATGATGATGCTTCAATGACATCTCCCTTATGAGATCACAAGTTAGGTGCTTCTCAATTTCTCTATCTCCCTTTCACCATGAGAAGGCCTCCTTATATATGCTTTGAGAGGCCCAACCACCTTAGAGATTCTTGGGATAGGTTGAGGATCTTTCTCCATCAATTGTGGATCCTCCCTAAGATCCAGCCTTGACCTTAGTATTTGAATCCAACTGATTTCCAAGATAAGGGGGATCTTCCCCTGATTTTCTCAACAGTCAAAGATTCCCTTAAACAGGCCAGCGCTCCCCCAAAAGGGCACATAGAGAGTTCCAACGCTCCCCCAAAGAGGGTTAGGGAGCGCTAGTGCTCCCTGACAGTAGGTAAGGGAGCGCTGCCCAAATTTTCCTCAAAAAACCCTAGCGCTCCCCAGAAGGGTGTCCAAAGTGTGACAACGCTTCCCCAAAGAGGGTTAGGGAGCGCTAGCACTCCCTGACAGTGGGTAGGGGAGCGTTGCTCTTCAAACTTCATTTTGAAGTGGTTTTCTCAATGGCATAATCTTTGTACTCCTCATTAGATGATTTCTCCTTCTTAAACCAGTCTTTGAAGGTGTCTTAATTGTCCTTATGATGTCGTTAGAGGCACGACATAGGCAAAATGGCAGTATGATGTTTGCGACACTTGCGACCAAAATGAGACACTTGCAACACCGACGATGACGACAATAGGTCATCATTGGAGTGAGTAATTTTAATGTGTAACAGTCCCCGACCATGACAAAAGTAAATCTCTGAAGGAAAGAGATGACGATCTAGGGTTTCCTTAGTAAAACCACAGAGCAAAAGAACTTCGTGATAAATCAAATGCACACATCAAATGGTAAGAAGTAAATAAGAATTTTAATGAAGAAGAAAATGTACACCAAAGTTGTGGGGAGGTAAGAGAATTAGTTCTTGAAATATGGTTGATCTTTAAGCATCTTGTTATGTTGTGTAATCCAGCGACTCATGGCACACTTTTAGGTCATTTCAATGCCCTTCTAGACCATTCAAGACAATTGTGGATAATTAATATGGATCATAATGGATTCAACAAATTTTGACCAATTTTGGGTCATGTATTTTCGAGGTCAATTTCAAGGCTTAAGCAACCTTTTCAACCTCAAAACTTTCCAAACATAATTGTTAACCCTAGATGTTGGCATAATCTTTAACCATAAATCAACATATATCATTGACTATTTATGTTATCAATTTATCATTATATTTAATAATCTCTTTTGTCATTATTGTACATTCAATCTCCATTAATCTCTATTATAAATATATTGTCCATTAATTTTTCACTAAATCTATAATATTATGCCATTATGCCATAGGAATTAAGGACCAAAGAATTAGTTCTTCAAATTATGTTTAGATATGATCTTATCTAAGATCATATTCAAGGTGGGCTAAGCACGAGGGTAATACTTGAAGGATTAGTTATCAAAATTGTGTTTAGTGGTTTATGCCTGACTCATTAGCCTTTTGCTTGCCTCAATTATGTTGATATAAAGGGCATGCTCTAACTTATCAAATGACATTCTATGTAAATACCTAACTTACACTATATATATATATATATATATATAACACGTTTTCCTTAAATTATTTTGATTTATCATAATCATTTGAAAAGTAGAAAGCAATGGAGTCTCCATTTTCATTAGAATTATTATGGAAATAAAAATAAATACAATTCTCATTTCATTTTTTGGAATATTTTAATAATTGACTAAATAAACTTTTAATTTTTAAGGATTTTTTCTTCAATATGGGTATGACTGTTAATACTGACAATAATAAGGTCATGATCATTAAATCCAATAAGATCACTTATGATTCCTTCGTATATGATAACAACTTGGAGGAAGTGACTTCATACAAATATATTGGAATCAATATTCACCACAAGCTCAACTGGAATTATAGCATTAAGAAAAAGATTATTGGGGGATGGAAAGCTTATTATGGGCTTGAAAATAACTGTAAATTATACGATCTTTAGATTTGGGATAAGAATAAACTCCTCTTTAAGATTCTTTCTGAGCTTGTTATTCTATATGGATGTGAAGTCTAGGAATGCAATATCTCTTGTGAATCTTGGAGAAAGATAGAACAAATACAAAATAATTTTATAACCTATAATCTCAAAATTAATGGAAATATGCCCTATCTCATCCTCCTCTTAGAGGCAAGCCTTTTCCCCATTGAGAGCACGACTATGACTAGATACCTAATGTATAAGAACAAGTTAAACAACATGGAAGACAAGAGGCTTTGTAAAATTGCTTCAAAATCCAGTTGTAACCACCTTTGATTCAAGCGGGGATGACATAAAGATGCCTAATCTTGGCTAAACCATTGAGGAATCATGGAAGAGACCATTTTGCAGAATAAAGATACTATTAAAAATATCATTAAATCAAAATTTAAGAAGAAAATGTGGTGTGATAAAGAGTTAGAGGAAAAAATAAAATTTAGGTATTATAAGGAAGTAATCAACCCTAATCTAGAAGATCAAAATTATCTCTCTATTTTGACAAGTGTAAAATAAAAAATAAGCATTGCTAAGATAAGAACAAATTCTCACAAGCTCCATAGTGAAACTGGGCGTTGGTCAATTCCTAAAATTCCATGGGATGAAAGAATGTGTCACCTTTGTGACACTAAGAAGGTTGAAGATGAAAATCACTTTCTCTTAGATTGTCCAGCTTATACCCAAATTAGATCTCAATTTCAAAATATTTGTCACACTACCAACCTTTCTAACCTTTTAACTCAACAAAACTATAGTGATCTTGGAAAGCTTCTCTTAATGCTTTTCGAGCACATAAACAAAATTCTAAAGAGTTGCAAGTAATCCTTTACCCTCTTAAGGTTTGATAGACCAATCTAATCTCAGTGGATGTTAATCATCACTACGATCATCAATATGATTGTATATTTTAAAACCGAAAAAAAAAAATCTTCTTAATATTCTCAACATCTTTCATAACACCTCATAAAATAATTTTATAATAATAATAATAATCTATATTTAAGGTCACGACCAAGCCAACACACCAAATTGGTGTATGAGACCCCCTTGTTTGTGGGACAAGGGACCCCCTAAGGTATACATACCCTACCCCCTCTGGATTTGAACCTGTAACCTCTTAAAAGGAAACACATGTTCTTAACCATTAGGCCCACTCAAGCTATTATATATATATATATATAATGTTTTTTATAATATTAATAGTCATTACTTGAAAATTATGTTTGTGTTTCTTATGGAAGTATTGAAAATTATGTTTGTGTTTCTTATGGAAGTATTAGATTTGGAATAGTGTCATTAAACATGATGAATAAATTCTTAAGAATTTATGGTCTTGATAGAAAACACGTATTCAAAATTTTCCTTTAAGGAATATCTTTGAGGTGAAATGCAATGAATTGATATTTAAGTGATGTGCTGGGAAAATTCATTAATCCAACCATCCATCTTAAAAAAATCATTAATCCATCCAACCGTCCATCTTAAATGTAAAAGTTCAAAACCCCACATAAATCAAACAAAATCAACCTCCAATTAAAAAATTCCAACATAAAAAGTTTGGGATTTAGGTTGAACAGCAGGTTGGTGGGAGTTTCCCTAACCAATTTAATTGCAAAACCCAAAGTAGGCATCATTATTCTGAGTTGACATAAGCGACTTCTATAAATAGTACAAATGACATATCCCCAAAGTGCAACCTTTTTCGACAAAAAGTTTTTCTTAATCTTAAACTTTTTTAATAAACTAATTGATCTTTTTCCTTATATTAATATATTCAATTATAATATACATTCCATTTTACTTATATATAAATAAATAACAAACAAACAATAAATAAGATTATTTTTCCTTTATCTATTCGTCCCATGATCCACATCTTGACTTGTATAACAAAATAATATTAATCAAAAAATAATTAAAAAAAAAACTTTGACTTGTATAACAAAATAATATTAATTAAAAAATAATAATAAAAAAAACCTTTAATTCATAGAATAGAATAAAAAATTGTAAAAATGGTAGTGTTAATATATTATATAGATAAATAATATTCATAGATTATATCAATTGGATTTAATTGATGTAGTGGAAGGAATGATTGTTATCTTCCCTACTAAGTGCAAATGATATATTAAATTTATTATAAAAATATTATGGTAATGGTTTCAAACTCTAGAATTTATCTTGAATACCATTCTCAAAATGAATAAAAAAAACTTATAATAAATATATTATTGTAATGATTTTAAGTTCTAGAATTTATCTTAAATCTTATTCTCAAAATAAATAAAAAATAGAAAAACTTATTTTTTTAATAATATTTTTAACAATAATTATATAAAAAAATTGATATATTTATAATAATTTAATTAATTAATTATTATTATTATTATTATTATTTTTATATTTATTTATGATATTGTGATAAACATCTTCATATTTAATCAAGGAATTATAATGAAATGTGATTAATTACCATATTTTCTTAAAAAACATTTTTTTATGAGATGATTTGTTAACATAGATAACATGCTAAAAGGTAAACATTGTTCTAAAACCTAGGTATAACCTAATTCTAAAACCTAAGTATAACCTAACTTATTTGAATGGATAGCATAAGAAAAGCTAAATAAATTTCTAAAAAAATAATTTGAAGTGACCTAGTACTTTCTTTTTTTTTCAAATGAAAATTTTCCCAGAAAATTATATTAAATAATTTTGATTACATCTTTAGAAAAGGATCAGATTGGCACTGAAATTCCGCAAAAAACAGAGTCAAATCAACAAGAAGATTACATGGCCTATAACTAGACTGCCCAAGCTGATCTTAACACTGATTCAAAAAGTGAAGACAACTGAAAAATATCAAACTAGAAAAGCGAGAGGATAAAGTAAAAGACGTCCACTTGGAAGGTAGGACCAACACTTTAGCTATCCCAAGTGTAGTAGGAAATCCTTCCTTTAGGAGTCGTGAGGGCTTGTTTGGATAAGTGATCGGCCTCTCCATTTGCTTCTCGAAAAATGTGTTGAAAATATAAGCCTTTGAAAGTGGAAATCAAATCTTTTATTCTTCTTTTCCAACCTTCAATACTGATAGTTTGGAGATTCCCTTCCTTCTTTAGCCACTGAATGACAACTTTGGAGTCCCCCAAAACCTGAATATATTGAAGATTTAGCAATTTTGAAATAGTTAACGTAGCCCACACTCCTAAAATCTCGACTTTTGTATTAGTTCCATCCCCATAATTAAAAAACCAACTACACGCTTGCGAGTTTGGGCATTTTATAGCTCCCCCCACTCCACAGTTGGAGACTCCAGCTGACACAGCACCATCAAAAAAATCTATGGCATAACCAATCTTTCTAATTATAGAACTCAGTCTTAGTCCTTTATCCATGCTAACTGGCGAGTAAATATTCAGTGTTTTTAGTATCTTATAGGTGACAGCCCAATCATTTGGAAGCAAATCCTCAAACAGTGACCTGTTTCTCTCTTTCCAAATAAACCAACAAGTTAAGATCGATAATATTTTTGGAAGATGTTTATTCAGCACCCAAGCGTCCATACAATCCGTAAGAGACATGCCTTCCCATTTGAGATTACATTTGAGCAACAAAGCATTTTTTCCCAAACCGAACGAGTGAAAACACAACCAATGAATAAATGCTTTATATCTTCTGCCATTAATCCACACATGCAACATCTACTCGGACCAGCTGTTCCTTTTTGCTATAACATGTCCCAAGTTAGTATTTTCGAATGAGTAGATAACCAAAAGAAACAGTTTACCTTGAGAGGAAGTCACCACTTCCAGAAATTCCTTTGCCAGCCGAGCATCACCGGGAAAAATTGTGTAGATAGGAGGGCATTATAAACATTTTTGACTGATAATTCCGTGCTTTTTCCATCGCCTAACCAGATCAGAGCATCTTCCATAAATGGTTTTATAACTATGCCAACAACGTTTAAATTACCAATATAATCTGTCCAACTGATCGCATGCGCTCCTGACAAATTGAGATCGCTGCTGGTCATTGAAATGGTGGCTGCTGTAACAGGATTCATGGTTGGCCATGCTTGCGCTAGAGTGATAATACCTCTGCTATTAATATGAGAAATTAAATTGGTTGGGAGGAGATATCTTTCTCCTAGGTCAAGGACCTTATCTTTGCTTATCAGAATATCATGACCTAGTCCTTTTTTACTATGGAGGTAATGCACCTAAAAATGGGAAACCAATAATTTGTAATTATTTAGTATTAAACTCCTTTGGTGTGCTTGATTTATAAATTGTTGTACATTTACATTCCTTCATTTCATTAACTACAAGTTATTATCTTTATTTATCCATTTTTTTAAGAAACGATTGATTGCCAAATTCATTTTTATTATCCTTATTTATCCACATTTTTTTAAGAAACCATTGATTGCCAAATTCATTGATAGGTTGGCATTTTTATAGCCACTTGGTACAAAAAAAATGATTAAAAACAAATCTTGTATCTTTGAAGCGATTTGACAGGCAAGGGAAATTGCATGAAATTATTAAGGTATGTTAGATTTAGAATCATTTAACCTCAGACAAGCATGGGCTAGAGCCTACAACTCTTTGCCATCATCTCCTCCATTTTCCTTTAGATATGTGCATTTTTGGAGAACATTGATATATGAGATTGAATTATATCCGAGAACCTTGGAAAATTAGTAGACCATATGCAGTCTACTTGTTGACGCACAAGACTTGAGGGTTGTATGGTTGGGGTCACATGATATGGCATGTAAACCTACATAGGGAGTTGATGTGGATGTTAATTGTACAATAAAACAAACATGACAAAATAATTCATGGAGGTTGATATTGATTTGGAAGCAATGTGACTCACCATGTGTTCTTGCACAAACCCTAGCTTAGCTTGCAAGGTCTCAACTTATAACGAAGTTGTCAAATTTTAAGAAGTATGCACATCCAAATGTGTATACTCTTAGAAAGAAGTGTGACATGCATTTAGAAATAGGACATGCATCCATACTCTTACATATAGGATAGTTGTTTCCATTTCCCAAGACTACATATAATGCCTAGAGGTGTGGTGTATAACACCATATAATTAATTTAGAGTTCATAGATCTCATAGCACTGTGACTTACATAATCCAAATGGCATGGACTATGGAGTAATTGGTTCATTTGGTCGAATATATTGTTTCCCATATTGGATGCCATTATGTGTCTACGGGAGGAGGAGTGTTGTTCCTGAGTTTATACTTTAAGGCTCTAAAGTATACCATCAAAGCATCTGATACGAGTAAAGAAAGTTAAGGTAGACAAAGTTGGCTTTGAAGGATAACCACTATGGTTGGTTCCTTAACTATCTCTGTTGAGCTTCCCAATTTTCTTGGATGCTTATGTCCCGTTCAATGGTTGCCCACGAACGTTCTAATTCGACCTGGGTGTTAGTTATTTGCAAGATAGTGTTAAATAAATTTAGGGCAATGCTAGTCTGATCAGAAAGATCAAGTTCTACATTAGGTTGTATTAAGGTGAGCATAATCATGAGGGATAATGGTTGGAAGAAGGTCTAAAACTTTGTTCAATAAAGTGTGTTGCTTTCTGAATTTGATTATAAGAGAAAAAATTTCAAACACAGATTAATATTCAATAGATCAGAGGCCATTTCTTGTTCCTGAGTTAGATTTTAAAGACATGATAGTGACGAGTGAAAAACACAAAATCGTTTAACAAAAATGAGGCATCGATCATGGAAGAATCTCACTTTGCAATGCGGAAAGATGAAAGACAAGAGGACTCTAATGAAACGCAAACCATTGCATCCTAAATAATCTACAGGTCTTGAAACTGCTGACTGTTGTGATTATCATTGATGGCAGGTGTGATTGTCATTGATGGCAAGATCAGAGTATGCAATAATG